>JAJJLH010002237.1:0-32008 GCA_023806865.1 Isotricha sp. YL-2021a | reverse complement strand
AAAAATAATTTAATTTCAAATATAAATTTATTTCCTTCTTCTTTAATATTAAAAATTTTTATTTCCAATATCAGAACAACTTGCAAATTCATTATCATTTTTAATTGAAATATACATAACACAAGATTTATGTGCCTTATATACAGTATATTTTTTTTTAATATCAAAAACTTTATATATTTTTAAATTTCCATCCCATGAACCAGTAATTTTATTTCCATTAGGAAAAACTGATAAAAAAGTTATATTTTCTTTTTCGAGAAATAAAGTGTTACATAAAATTTTTTTTTTAACTTCATTATTATTTGAATTAGTATTTTTTTCATTTTCTTTTACTAGAATTAGAGGTATTATTGATTTTTTTTTTATGTTATTCAATATTTCTGAGACTTCATTTTTTAAGTGATAAACTGTTTTATATAATGATAATGTAAATTTATTTTCTTCTCCTTGTTCATCTGAACTTAACTTTAAAATTGTTGAATTATTTTCTAATGTTTTGGATAGTTTGTTATCTTTTAATAACTTATCTATTATTTCTTTTATTTGAATTAATTGACGACAATTTTGAAATTTTTTTTCTTTTTGAAGTTCTTTTAATTGATACCGATTATTATAAAATAAAGTATTATTATTTTCTGCTCTTATTTCTAAGATATTTCCTAGTAATTTTGTTTTTATATCATAATTATTTATATTATCCATTTAAATAGAGTTAAAAAAAAATATAAATATATTATTTATATTATTTAAATATTTTTTGTTTATTTCAATCCTTTCATAAAGGAAATTAAAAATATCATTTAATAATCAAATTAAATTTTTTTTATTAATTACTTTATATCATTTCTATTAATATATTAAAAAACAAAATAATAATTCCATCATATATATATGAAAAATTATATTTAAAATTATTTGCAAAAAATAAAATAAAATAAAATAAAATAAAATAAAAAAAATAATTATAAAAAACCCAAAATTAAATAAAAAAAATAACTCAATTTTCCAATAACTTAAATCCAAGAAAAATAAAAAAAAAAAAGAAAAAAAAAAAAATGCTTCCATTCGATCAAAAAACAGATATGTATCGTCCAGCAAACCGTTTGGTTTCATATCCTCAAGTAGATATAGTACGTACATTAAAAAACGAGAATCCAACAGTAGAAGATGTAATAGAAAAAATACAAAAAATAACATTACAAAGATCACTTAGAATAAGTGAATTTATGAGAGATTACGATCCATTAAGAAGTGGTTCAATAACAAGAACTCAATTTTTAGAAAGTTTATCAATGTTACATTTATATTTAAGTAGAAAAGAAGCAGAATTATTATGTGAAAAATATGCTAATTTAACTCCAGGAAGAGAAAATGAAGTTTTATGGACAAAATTTGCAGATGACATTGATATTGTTTTTGTTATTAAACATTTAGAACAAAGAAATGATATTAATCAAGTTTTAGATATTACTAAAAAAGATTTTAAATTAAATGAATTATCTTTACCTGATCAAGCAACTTTACAAGAAATTTTAAAAGATTTAAAAAAATTTTTTGAAGTTAATAGAATTGAACCAAAACCTTTATTTTTTAATCATGATAGATTACAAAGAGGAAAAGTACTTAAACCTCAATTTAAAAATGTTATGCATGGTATGAAATATTATATTAGTGATGATCATTTAGATGTTTTAATGAAAAAATATGGTGATCCTATTTCAAATGAAATTAATTATGTTTTAATATTAAATGATGCTGCTAATTTTGGAGAAAAAAAAAAAAATGAAGATAATATTTCAACAATGCAAAAATTAACTGATAAAGAATTTATTCCTTCTTTAAGTAATGCTAATAATTTTTATACTTATCAAACTTATTTTCATAATTTAAATTTCAAAATGAAAGATATAATTGATAAAATTAAACATCAAGTTAAAATAAATAGAAAAAGATTAAATTTATTTTTTGAAGACTTTGATCCTTTAAGAAAAGGAACATGTACAAAAGCAAAATTTAGAACTGCATTAGATATGGCAAATTTAAATTTAAGAGAAGAAGAATTTCAATTTTTAGAAAATTTTTATTCTGTACCAGAACAAGAAGATAAAGTTTTTTATAAAGATTTAGTTGAAGAAGTTGAAACTGTTTTTACTTTAAAATCACTAGAAAAAGATCCATTATTAAGACCTGGAGAATATAAAATTCCTGATTTTTTAAATCCTGATTATAGATTAAATAAACAAGAAAATGAATTTTTAGATCAAACTATGAGAAAATTAGCTTTATTAGTAAGAAAATATAGAGTTGATCCTAAAAGCTTTTTTAAAGATGCTGATAGAGCTAATATTGGAATTATTGCTTCTAGTAAATTTTCTTCTATTCTTTCTGTTTTTAGATTAAATGTTAATGAGAAAGAAATGAATATTTTAATTAAGAGATTTTGTGGGAAAAGTATGATTGAAATTAATTATTATGATTTTAATGATTGTCTTAAGAAATATGTTAGTATGATTGAAGAAGAAAAAGAAAGGGAAGAAGAAGAAAGATTGTTGAAACAAGAAGTTAAGTAAAATTTTATTTTATTTTTTTTTTTTTTGGTTTAATTTTATTTTTTGTGGATTTTTTTTGAATTTTTTAAGTTTTTTTGATGATATTTTTATTTTATTTTATTTTATTTATTTGTTTTTAAATTATTATCTATTCATTAAAATAGTTTAATAAATTAAAATGAATGACTCAACATTTTATTATAAAGGATATACTTTCAGATTATATTCAGTTGGAACAAGTACTACATTTCTTCAAGTTAATAAATATAATTCTAATAATATATTTGAGGGGAATATAGAAATTAATAATTGTTTTGAAAAATTTAATAAATTTATGATAAATAATCAACTTGAAATAGAAGAACTAACTTATGAGAAAATTAAATTAATTTTAAAAGAAAATGAGAGAATAATTCATACTTTTGATTTATCTCTTAAATATAATATGAGAAAAATAAGAAAAATTCAAATAGAAGAAATAAACTTAAATCTAACGGATATACTAACTTCTCTATTCTTTTTTTCTCCTAATAATTCTTTACCAAAAAAAATAATTTGTGGAAATAATAATGGTGATATTAGGATATTTGATGATTCTTTCTTTCAATTATTTAATATTCAAAAAGCACATAATAAAAGTATATATTTTTTTGAAATTAAAGATGAAAATTCTTTTTTTTCATGTTCTGATGATATGACAATTAAATTATGGGATATTAGAGATATTAATAATATCAATCTTATAATTACAATAAAAGGACATAATGATAGTATTAATAAAATTATTTATTTGAATAAATTATTATATTCATGTTCATTAGATAAATCAATTATAATTTATAAAGAAAATGAAAATTCAAACAATCAGTATGAACTAAGTTATACATTAAAACATAAATATGAAATATTTTCATTTTTATTAATTATCAATTATTCAAAAAATTTATTAATATCATCAGGAGCTGATACAACAATAATATGGGAAGAGAAAAAATACAGCATTAAAGATAATAAAAATAATAATGAGAAAGAAAAATTAATATATATAGAAAAAAAAATATTTAATGAAGTGAGTTGTTATGGAAATAATGCATTAACTAATATAAATGATGAAATGATATTAATAGGTGGAAATGATATTTCTGTACTTTCACTTAAAAGTTTTAATCTAATCAATAAAATAAATATTGGTTTTAAATGTTGGATTATTTTACCTTTAGAATATAATTTATTAATTGGAGGAAATGTGTCTAATATTGATTTAGAAATATATGATGGAATAAAATTTATGAGTTATGATAAAGTTAATATAGGATTAAATAATATATTTGGTATGACTAAATTTATAGATAATCAAATATTATTATATTCAAAAAATAAAATAAAAAAAATTAAATATGAATATTAATATGTTTAAAATTAAATTAATTAAAATAATATTTATATTTTAATTTATAATTTAATTATATTATTTTTTTATCAGAGAAAGGATTATATATTAATTCTATATTTTTTTTTAAGGGATATTCAAATTGCAAAATATATTTATTCATATGACAATAAACAAAATTAAATTCTGAAGTATTTTCAATTTTATGAATTTTTTGAATTCTAATAAATTCCTCATTTAAATTATTTTGATTCATAATATAAAAATAAAAAAATAAAATTTGATTAAATACTTTTATATTCTAAAAATTGGTAATTCAAAATTTTTGAATATACTGTTAATATAAATCCCTTAATTAGAATAATATTTAAAAAAAATAATTTTTATTTTTTTTTAAAAATAATTTTTTAATTTTTATTTATCTATCAAAATGATAACAGAAAGTCCAGATAACATAAAACAGAATATTAATTGTGATATGTTCAATAACATGTCAAAAATAATATATAATATAATAAAGGATAAAACTTTAAATAAAAATGATAAAATAGAAATAATAAATAATTATTTGTCTTCAATTTATTTGCCTTTTTATAATGGAATAGCATTTGACAAATTTTTCCAAATTTTAGATGAATTAAGAAAAGAAAAAAACTTAAAAGAATTTATATTAATTATAAAGAGTAAAGATATAGAAAATAATGGAATAAAAAATTTAATAAAAATATCATTTTTAAAACAATTAACAATATTATCAGAAATAAAAGAAGAAGATTATTCATTTGAAATCATAAATTATATATTAGAAAATTATTCATATAAATTATCAGAAAAAGAAAATAATTTTATAATTAATTTTTTTGAAAAGAAAAATAAGACTAATAAAGATTATATATCTAAAACTATTGATATAATAGAAAAAACTAAAAATTTAAAGAATATATATTTATCTGGATTAATATTAGGTATTAATAATTTAGATTCATCATTTCAAGAAAAAATTGCTAAAATTTTTACAGATTATTTTTGTACAAATATATTAAATGATAATGAAAAAGACAAAAGCTTAGTTAAAGAAAGATTAATTGTTGTATTTTTAAAATACTTAAAAGAAAATTTTTATAATAATATATTGAAACAATGTTTAATTCTTTTAAATCGTTCAAGTAAAAATTCCAATTTTATTGATATCATATTTTGTCAAAGTAAGATAAATTACTCAAAAGAATCAACAGAAAGTATATTTAAAAATTTTGAAGAATATTTTTATCCAAAATCTGAAACAAAAGATAATTTTAATTTATCTAGTTTCCATTATTTTTCATTAAATTCAAATCACATTACACTTATTAATTTAATTTTAAAAAAGAATTTTCCAATTGATAAAAAAGAATTTTATAGATATTCAATTTTTTTTTTGATAGAAATTTTACAAAGGAAAAATAATAAAAATAAAAATTTAGAATATTCAAAAAAACAATTAGGTCAAATTATAAATTTCATTTTATCAAATTTTGAAAATGGATTTAATGCAGAATATAATATTCAAATTGAAAAGTATATATCTAGTTTTGTTGATTCATTAATTTTTAATAATTTTCAAAATGAAAATGAAGATATTGAAGAATCAAATAAAAATGAAATCACTACAAATTTAATTAAATTAATTGATAATAATGAATATTCAAATTTCCATAATTACTTCTATTTAATAGGTTTAATTTGTTTATATAAATTTGATATACAAGTTAATTCTAAATTATTTAATTTATTAAAAAATGAAATAAAAAATAATGATTCATTTACTTTAAAAACACTCAGAAATATTTTTCCTTTATATTCATTTGTGTCTATTATTGGAATGAAAAATAATAATTTTTATAGTCAAATTAAAAATGAAATTTATGATTTTGTAAAATCAATTTCTAAAAGTGAAATATTTAAAAATAATTATAATGAATTAACAAAATATGAATTAATATCAATTTATTATTGTTTAGAGGCCATTATTAATCAAAATACAATTTTACAATTTGAAAATAATAATGAAGATTATAATATGACACAATCTTTTTTAAATAATTTTTGTATATTATTATTTAAAAAACAAATATGTAATTGTGATTTAATAGTATTCAATGAAATAATTCCTTTAATCATTAAAAAAGAAAATTTATCAAAAAAAATGATTGAAATATTTTTTATAAATATTCTTCAATTTGATGATGATAAAATGATAAAAATAGGTTTCCAAAGATTAAATATTTTTTTAAAGAATTATACTTTAAAATATATTAATGAAGAAATTGAAGATTCTTTGTTTTTAAAATATATAATTTTATGTCATTTACCTTCTTTAAATTTAAATATGAATATTAAATATTCTCAAAATAAACCCAAAAATAAATTTGTTGAAAATTTATATAAAAGTGAAAAAAAAAATATTCTAATAAATAAATTGGAGACTAATATAAATACTTTATGTAAATTTATTTTTTCAGAACTTGGATTATTTAATATCAAAAACAATAATATTTGTTATTCATGTTATAGTTTAATTGAAACAATTTTAAAGTTAACTAATAAAGGAAATATTCTTCTACAAAATTCATTTGGAAAATTAGACATTAATAAATTTATTTTTATTGATAATTTAACTGAATATTATAATAAAAATATAGATTTAATTGGAAAATTTGATTTAATTGAAATTATTAAAACATTAAAAGAAAATAATTTAAATTATAAAATAACATATAATTGGATAAAAGTCAAAAAAATAGAACAAATAAAAGAAAAACCAAATACATATTATCAAAATCAAAATAAAAAAAATAAAAACAAAAAAAAACAAAATACCAAAGATAATAAGAAAAATTTTGATAATCAAAATAGAACAAAACAAAATGAAACTAAACAAGAAGAAGAAAAATATGATGAAAAAAAATATAAAAATTACTTAATAAATTTTTGTTATAGAAATATAAACAATTTAATATTAATATTAAACAGATTGAAATTAATAATTACAATTTTTGACAATAACACAATTCCAAATTATAGAGAAAATTTACAATTAATAATAAAGAAATTATGGTTATTATTAAAAGTAGATTTTTGTCATGATTTAATAAAACAAACATTAGAAACTTTATTTAATAAAAATTCCCTTACAAAAAATTTTTCTTTCGAATTAGCAAATTTAATGTATTTAGAAGCATCAAATGATAAAGAAATTTTTAATATTTTTTATGATAAATATCCAAATGTAATACCAAAATTTAATGAAGTTTTAAATAATTTATTTAAAGATAAATCAGAAAAAAATAAAAATTATTCAAAAGAACTTTTTGATACATTTGATTTTATTTTACTTAAAATATTATTTTTTATTATTTTAAATAGAAATATTGGTATAGACGATACAGTTGATAGTGTTGAAAATTTAATTTTAATTTTAACAAATTTACACTTATTAAATTATGATCAAATATCTCCTTTATTATTATCTCTTTTAAAAAGTGATTATACAGGTGAAAATATGGGAATATTATTAAAATTATATTTTCAAAACGCAAATGAAGAAAATTTTATAAGTTTATGTAATGAAATATTAAATTATGAATATATATCAAAATATTCTTTTTTAAAAGCAGTTATTGATTTAGATATGAAAAATATAAGAAAATATCAATCATTACATAATAAACTTTTTATTATTTGTTTTGAAGAAAATGAATCTTTACATAATTTAGCAATTACAATAATGAATAAATATAATATGATAATAACAGAAGATTTTTTTGATTCAGAAGATTTTAAAAATGGTTTTATTGATCATAAATCAAAAGATATTATTAATAAAGCAATTAGATGTTTAGTTCATATTATTCCTAATAAGATTGAAAATGTTTTAAAAATTTATATGGAATTTTATGAAAAAGAACTTAATGATATTATTGAAATTAAAGAAGAAAAAGAAAGAGAAAAAGAAGAAGAAGAAGAAGAAGAAAAAGAAGAAAATAATGAAAATGAAGAAGAAGAAAGTGAAAAAATTGAAGAAGAAGAGGTTTATCCAAAATTAAGAATTGCATTTTTGAATTTTATTAATGAATGTTTAGATTTATTTTCTAATAAACAAAAAGATGATATAATATCATTTTTATTAAAAGTTAATGATAAAGAAAATGATTTAGAAATGTTTGAGGAAATAAATAAAACATTAAAAAATATATCTGAAACAATTAATGATGAAATAATAATAAAAAATATTTATAAAACAATAAATTCAAATATAAAATTCTATTCAGAAAAAGAAGAAATAAATAATATAAATTCAAATAACTTAAACAGTATTTTACAATTTTTAAACATAATTTTAATAAAAACAATCCATAATGAAATATATAAAAAAGAAAAAGAAACAATATTTGACACAATATATAACTTAATTCAAAAAATAGAAAATAATGATTTATTAAAAATTTTATTTTTAAATTTTAATTACATAAGTTCAGATATAAAAGAAAAATCAGATAAAATATTAGATTCAATATTTACAGAAATAAAAAATTCCACAAACAAAGAATTAAACAAAGGAAAAATATATTGTCTAAGTGGAATAATAAAATCATTTTCAATAAAAAAATACAAAGAAAAAAAAATCCACGACTTCATATCAAATAGTTTAAATGAAAAAATTCCAATACAACAAAAGAAAAATTCAATGGAAATAATAAACATTTTATTTACAACATTAAAAAAATCCTACGAATCATTTTTTGTAGAACTTTTTAATAAAATATATAATTGTATAACAAATAAAGAGAATGAAATAAGAGAATCAGCAAAATTAAATTTTAAAAACTTAATGAAAGATTTAAGTGGATATGCCGTTAATTCAATAATGCCATATTTAATAAGAGATTTAAGAGAAATGAATTGGAAAAGTAAAGTTTCAAATATGGAAATTTTAGGTCAATTTGCATTTTCAACACCAAAACAATTATCAAAATATATTCCAAAAATAATAAAAGAAATAATTCAAATTTTAAAAGATCCTCATGAAAAAGTACAAGAAATAGCAGAAAATGTTTTAAATGATATATCAAGTGCAATTCAAAATCCTGAAATTGTTGATATTTCAAATATTTTAATTAATGCAATTAGTAATCCTTATGATAAATCAATTTTTGCTTTAGAAGCTCTTTTAGAAACTAAATTTTATCATAAATTTGATTCTCCTGCTTTAGCTTTAATAATTCCTATTATTGATTATAATTTAAAAGGACAAAAAGATGATTTAAAAATTATGTCTTCTCATATTTTAGGTTCATTACAAAATTTATTATTAAATCCTAGTGATTTAAATCAATATTTAGATATTATTATTCCAGATTTAAAAATTGCTTTATTTCAAAGTAGTCCTGAATGTAGAAAAGAAATTTCAAAATGTATTGGGAATTTATGTCATTGTTTAGGGAAAAATTATTATGAAGAAATGATTAATTTTTGTAGTTTTTATTTAGAAAAAGAATCTCAACTTGTTGAATTAACAGGAGCAAGTCAAGCTTATGCTGAAATTTTAATTAGTTTTAATAAGGAATTTTTAGATATTAAATTAAAGGAATTAATAAATAAAATTATAAATGGTAATTTAATTATTAAAGAAGGTTATTTAAGTGTTTTTGTTTTTTTAACTGGATGTTTAGGTGAAGATTTTCAATGTTATTTTGATATTGTTTTTCCTTTAATTATAGAAGCATTTAGTAATGAAAATGAAAAAATAAGAAATGTTTCTACTAAAATATTTGAAATTTGTATTATTTTCTTTGCTAGAAAACAAACTAAAACTTTAGTTGAACCTTTATTAAATAGATTTTATGATGTAAATTGGAGAATTAGAAATTCTTCAATTGCTTTAATTAAAACTTTAATTAATAATACTGGGGATGAATTTAAAAAAGAATCTTCTGAATATTTTAATAAAGAATTAAGAAATAAAATATTATCATATTCTTTTATTTTAAAAGGAGATAATAATGGAAATACTGAAACAATTGCAAATATGATTTGGAGAGATTATGTTGATAATATTCCAAAATTTATTTCTAAAATATTAAAAGATATATATCAACAATTAATTATTGTTTTAAGTGATGAGAAAAAAAATGAAGTTTTTGAAATTGGAAATCAAACTGTTAGAATATTGGCTTCTAAATTTTCTGATAAGTTATTTAATGAAATGATGCCTTTTATTAAAGAATATATGAAAGAAAATAAAAATAATGAAAATATTATTTCTTCTTCTCTTTTAATTATTTATTTTTCTGTTGATGAAATTTCTGAAAAATTATTATTGAATAATAAAAATAAATTAATTGATATTGTTAATGAAAATTTAGATACTAATTTTTCATCTTCGAGAAAAATTATTTCTGAAATTATATTTACAATGGGGAAAAAATTAAATGATAGAATGATGCCAAGAATATTAATTTATAATACAATTAAATTAATAAGAGGAAAAGATATAAATGAACAAAAAGAAAAATTAGAAATAATTTCTAGATTAGTTGAATTAGAACAAAAAGAAATATTAAATATTGCAATTGGAGAAGTTTTTAAAGAACCTTATGAAGATGGGATTATTGAATTATTAGATATGATTAATGATAAAATAATTGAAATTTTTGAAATAATTGATATTAAAAATTTATTTAATAAAATAAGTGATTTATTTGTTTTTAAACCTATTCCTTGTATTAAAAGTTTTGTTGGAATTGATATTAAAGTTGATGATGAAAATTTTAGTTTATTAAAAGAATTTATTGAGAAAATTTCAAAAAATATTGAAATTAATGGTCATAATATTTTGTTTTATGTTATTGAATTAATTAATAATTTTGCTTTAAATTATGAGAATTTATTTAATAAAAAGCAATGTTTATCACTTATTAAAATTATTGAGAATGGGAATAAAGATAATGATTTAAAAAATAATTATAATCAAGCAATTGCCAATATTCTTTCGAATACTAAATTAATTTTACCTGCATCTGATGAATTTGATTTATCTATTTTAAATATTATTAATTCATTAAAATCAAAATTATTTTCTTCAGATAATAAATTAAATTCTTATTTATGTGAATATATTATTCATTTAATTGATGTTTCTTCTTTAAATAAATCATTGTTAAGTAGTTGTTTAAGTCTTATTTGTTTTGGGACAAAAGAAAATAAGAATAAAGATGAGATAATAAAAAAATTAAAAGAATTTGAGGTAGAAGAAAATTATATTGATAAATTAAATAATAAGTTTAATTGAATAAAAATATATTATAATATATTTATCTTATTTCCTTAAATTATATTTTATATATATTATTTTTTAAATAATTTTACTATTAAAAATATAAAAAATAATAAAAATTAAATATTTCTTTTCTATAAAATTTATTAAAAAAAAAATTTTATTTACTTAATAATCATCATCATAATTAATTTCTTCTTTAATTTCACCTTCACTCATAGTCTTAACTTGATTTCCAGAAGAAGTATTCCCAGTAATTCCTTTTTTAATTAAATTATTAGAAGTTTCAAAATCATTATATTGATTAGAACTAATACTTTCTCTTTCAATATTTTCTTCAATTCCACTATTTCTTTTCTGTCCTGCAATACTTTCTTTAATAGAACTATTTTTCATAATTCCACTAATTGAAATATTACTTTTATTTTTTTTATCAATATCACTTTGTTTTCTATCAAAATTCCCACTTATATCTTCAAAATCATTATATTCTTCTTCAATTTCAGATTGATCTTTATTAAATTTACTATTATTAGTTAATTCATTTTTATAATCATCATTTTCTTCATAATTAACATTTTGAAATTTATTTGTACTTTGACTATTATTAACTTTTTTAGAAATATTATTAATATTTTCTTCAATTTCTTCTCTGATTGAATTACTTGAAGGTTGTTTTTGATATTGATTTTGATTACTTAAAATTCCTCCAATTCCATTTGAAGAAATTTCTTTTTCATTATTTTTTTTATTTTTATTTTCATTATTTATGTAAATTGTATTTTTAATATTTATATCATTATAATTAATATTATCATTATTATTTTGAGGACCTGGTATTGCAGTTATACTACTAATTAAAGGAGTTTTATTTTCTTCATTTTTACTTTTTTTAATATCGTTATTACTATTTATATTTTCACCATACATTGGAGTAAATTTACTTTCTTGTTTATTTGAATCATTTTCTGCTTTTTTTATTTCATTTAAACTACTTGATTGAGAATTTTTACTTTGATTATTACTTTGTTTTCTTTCATAATAATTTATTTTTTGAATTTCTTTTTCTGGATTTTCATTATTAATTACTATAATTTTTGAATCTTTATTTTTTTCATTTGCATTTTTATAATTTATTTCGTAATTATTAACAAATTTTATTCTATCAACTAATCTTTCATTATCATTTTGTTTTTTGTATAATTCATTTAATTCTTTTTCTCTTTCTTCATCTATGATAACATTATAATAATTATTTTTTTTTATTTTTTCTATTTCATCACTATTTAAAATTACCATTGGAACATCATTTTTATTTAAATTTTGAAATTCATTTCTTATTTCATTATTTAATTT
Organism: Isotricha sp. YL-2021a; assembly: GCA_023806865.1. Classification (NCBI taxonomy): domain Eukaryota; phylum Ciliophora; class Litostomatea; order Vestibuliferida; family Isotrichidae; genus Isotricha; species Isotricha sp. YL-2021a. Next base: position 19,395 of record JAJJLH010002237.1, on the reverse strand, counting down.
ATATTGTTCTTCTTCTAATTGTTGTAATACTTTTCTTCTATCTTTAAATCCCATTAATTCTTTTGCTAAATTAGGTGAAATTTTCCTTTGCATTTTTTGAGTATTATTATATTTATTTTGTTTATTTGGATTCAATATTTTTTGTGTTTGATAATGACTAGATTTTTGATTTGGTAAACTTTGATTTAAATTACTAGAATTATATAAATTTGAATTATCAATATTTTTATGAGGAATATTTTTTTTTATTTCTTTCTTAACTTCTCTTTTTAAATCTTTAAATTGTTCTCTTAATGAATTAACTTCATTTTCATTTTTTACTAATTTTTGATATGTATTATCTAATATATTATTATCTTGTTTTGATCTTAATAAATTATTATATGTATTATTATTATCACTTTGTATTTCTAATATATTTTTATTTATTCTATTAATTTGATCTTTTAAATCTAAATTTTCATTCATTGTTTTTGAATATTTATCTCTCATATCATCTAAATTTTTTCTCATATTATCTAATTCATTTCTGAATTCTAAATTATTATTTTCATTTTGATTTTTAATATAATTTTGATTTTTTAATTCATTTGAGTTTTTATAATTATCTAAATTTTGTTTTGATAATTCTTCTCTTAAATCTTCTAATTTTTTTTTCTCTTCATTTAATTTTGTTTCATATTCATTTCTTATTTTATCAATTTCATTTTGTAATTTTGAAACATGAGTTTCTTTCATATAATCAATTTCTTGTTCTTTAAATTTCAATTTATCTTTTTGAACTTCTATTTCTTTTAATTCAATTTCATATTTTTTTTGTAAATCATTTTCTTTTTCTTTTAAAAATTTAATTTTGTCATCTAAAATTTTCCTATCATCACTTTGTTTTTTTTCATAATCTAATTCTAAATTTCTTTCTTTATTTTTTAATTCATTTCTTTCTTTTTTTAATTCTTCTAATTTTTCATTATATTCTTTATCATATTCTTCTCTCATTTGTTCCAATTTAGCAACATATTTTTTATTTTCTTCAATTCTCATTTCACTTAATTCAATATTTTTTAATCTATTAATTTCATTATTTAATTGATCTTGATATCTTTTTTCACATTCATCCTTATATTTAATAAATCTATTTTCAATTAACATAGAAGGAAAATTAGATTCTAAATTATTTTTATTATTATTCTTATCTTCAATTTTTTTTAATTTTTCCTCAACTTTCATAAAATTATATTCATTATTAATTGAAGGAGATAAATTTTCATTTTTTTCATTAATATTTAATAAATTAATATCAGTTTGACATTCAATATCACTTGTTAAAAATTGAGAATTTTTTTTCATTAAATAAAATATAAAAGTAGATCCTAATTTATTTCCTTGAAGTGTTGCAATAGGATCTTTTGAATCTTTTAATAAATTTTGTTTTGCATTTTCAAAATCAGAAATATTAACATTTAATAAATTAATTATTTCACTATCAGAAAAAGGAATATTTGAATTTGAAAGTAATTCTTTCATTTCATTATTAAAAGTTGATTGTGAATATGATAAATTCATTTTTATTAAAAAATCATATATTACACTATATGCTAAACGAAGTAAAGAAAATATATTTTTATTTTTTGATTGGGCTAAAGCTTTTGAAAGATTTGATGATGCTGAATTTTGATTTCTTAAATTTTCTAAAATTTGAGTTTGTAAATATGCTTTTGTTAAACCTAATGCCCCACTTCTTTCTAGTGATTGAAGTAATGTTGTGTCATTTTTTGACATTTTTATTTTTTTTTATTTTTGATTTTTATGAAATAAAATATTTAATGTTTATTATATTATAATTTTTAATTCATTAAAATATTAAATAAATTGTTTTTATTTATTTTATATAAATATAAGATATATGATTTAGTTTTTTTATTATTTTTCTTATGAGAATTTTATTTTTATAATGATATATATTAATATAAGATAAATACTAAATCATTGTTTATTCAAAATTCAAAATTATTTAATATTTTTTTTAATTTGATTTTTACTTCTAGTAGTCATTGGAAAATGATTAAAAATATTATATAAAATATTACTATTATTATGACTTTTACTATTATAAGGAGATTTAATTGAATTATTTTTATATTTCATAAGCATTAATTCATCTTTATTAAAAGGGACTTTAATTTTTGAATTGTTACTATTATGCTTAGTTAAATTAGTTTTCTTATTAGATTTGGAAATATAATTACTAATATTATCTATATAATTAATATTTACATTAATAATATTATTACTATTAATAGAATGTTTAGTTAATGTTGAAGTAGAACTTGATTTAATTAATTTATTATGTGAATTATTATTACTTGAACTTACAAATAAATTAGATGTAGACTTTTGACCTTTTCTTACTTGCTTCATATTTAAAACTATATTTGAATTCTTTTTGTATCTTTGAATTTTAGTTTTTTGTTTGTTTTTAACATAATTATTATTAATAGTAATAAAAGTACTATTATTATTAGTTGGATTATTTGAAAAATAATTTTTAAATGACTTATTTTCTTTTGAAGTAATTTCATAAGTTATTTGATTTATATTATTTGTTCTTCCAGTTAAATATTCTTTTGGTTTTGAATTTGAATATTTATTTTCAACATTTAAATTTTTTAAAACTTCTAATTTTTTTATTTTATTTTGTAATTCTAAAATCTTTTCTTCGTAATCTTCTTTTATTTTTTCATTGTTTTTAATTGAAATTTTTAAATTTGAATTTTCTGCTCTTAAAATTAATATTTCATTTTCTTTTTTTTCATTCTTTAAAAATTCACCATCATCATATTTAAATTTTATTTTCATTTCTTCAAATTCTTCTTCCATTTCCATATATGCACATATTTCATTTTCTAACATATCAATTTTTGTTTTTTTTAAAAAATTTTGTTGAATTAAATATTTTTTTCCTTGTTCTAAATTTAATATTATTTGTTTATATTGTAAAATTTCTTTTTCAAGTTTTGTATTTATAATTAACTCTATTATATTCTGTAAATTAATTTTTAATGTTTGGAAATTCTTTATTAAACTTGAATCAATTTTTATTTGTTCGTTGTTGTTTAAATATTTTATATTTAAATTATTTGCAATTTCTTCATATATATCTCTGTAAAATTCTAAATTTTCTTCTTGATTTTCTATCTTAAAGTTTTTTATCTTATTTTCTGATTCTTCAATCATATATGTTAAAATTTAAAATATTTTAAAAATAATTAAATAATATTATATTATTTTATTATATTTAATAAATATTTTAATTTTTTTTGATTTTTTATGTATTGATAATTATTATCATAATTCAATAAATATTATAAAATTAAAATAAATAATCTCAAAATATTTATATATAATATTCAACACTTTTAACTATGAAAAAAATAAGTTAATTTTGTATTTTTCTTTTTTTATTATAATCATTCATTTTAATATACATAAATTCATTTCTTTGGAAAATATAAAAAATTATTTTGGAATTTTCATTTATTTATTTTTTTCTTTTATATTATCATTCAATTTAGTTTTACTTTTACTTTTACTTTTATTATCATCATTTACTTTTTTAATGTCATTTAAATCAATAGTAACACTTTCAATTTTAAGATTTTTTTTTTCATTAATATCACTATCACTTAATTCAATAAACAATCTTTTAGATTCATCTTTTTTCTTTTTTGATTCTCCTCTAACTTGTTTTTTATTAATAGATTTAGATTTATTATTATTTCCAATATTTGCATTAGTATTAGAAACATGAATAATTTTATGATAATTTTTCTTTTTTTCAGTTCCAATTTGTCCTGTCAAATTTTTTTTTAAATCTTTTTTATCTTCATCTTTTTTTATTTTATTATTATTACTATTAATACTATTATTACTTATATTACTATTTATTGTTCCTAAAGTATTTGTAGTACTACTTGTTTTAAAATTAGAATTTGCTTTATATGAAGATTGTGAAATATTAAATAAATCACTATTATTATTTGCAGTAACATGACTATTATTACTTTTACTATTTAAATCAATATTCTTATTTTCTTTTATATTTTTAAAATTTTTATTTTGTAATGGATTAAACGTTGATATTTGATCATTCATTGTACTTATACTATGTAAATGATATATTTTTTTTTTTGCATTATTATTATTATTATTATTTATATGTTCTATTTCTTTATTATAATCATGTGAACTATATTTATTCATATATGATACTAATTTTTTATGACTTGAACATAAATTATTTGAATTATTATATAACACTCCTTTTGATCTTATTAATCTACTTCTTTTATTTGAATTTGGACTTAATGCTAAATTTAATATATTCATTTGTGTTTTATTTAAATTTTCTTCACTATTTAATGTCTTATCTAAAATATGTTCAAATAAATCTTTAATTTTATTATTTTTACAATTAAATACTAAAGATATTAAATTTTGACCATAAATATTTTTTTTTTTTAAAATTGAAAAATCATTAACATAATTAATAAGTAATTTAGTTAATTCAAAAAAATTTCCTTCAATTGAATAATGTAAAGGAGAATTTCTTTCATTATCAAAAATATTAATTTTTGCATTATTTAATAATAATAATTTAGAAATATCAAAATATCCATGTTTAGAACTTATATGTAAAGGGGTTTTCCCTTCATTTAAACTTTTTAAATTTATATCAATTAAATTAGTTTTAATTAAAATTTCACAAATTTTAAAATTTCCTTCATCGACTGCATAATGTAAAACAGAAAAACCCATTTCATCTCTATAATTTAAATTAATTTCCTCATCTATTAATTTTTTTAATATATTTAAAACATTTTCTTTATCTCCTTTTTTGGCGTTAAATATTAATTTTCTTAGTAATTCAATAATATTAATATCTTTGTATTCTATATTTTTATTATTAGAATTTTTAATATTTTTTAAATTATCTTCACTATAATTATCATTATTTTCTGAAAACTGAAAACTTTGATTATCTTTATATGATATTGACTTATTATTATTATTTTCATTAACTTTTATTTCATTTTTATTTTGAACATTTATTGATGTATTCATTATGTTATTTGATTGACATGTGTTTATTTGAGAAAAAATTTCTGAGTCTTTATTATCTTTTTCTGATTTATTTTCGTAATTTATATCATCTTGTTCATCTTCTGGGATTATATTTGTGTTTAGCATAATATTTGTAAAATATTTATTTTAATTTTTTAATTATTTTTGTGCATATATTATTTTTAATTTTTTATTTATTTAATATTCTTTAGTAATTGAAAACAAAAATCGTAAAATAAAATTGAATAAAAGAATAATTTGAAATATTATTAATATATTTTAAATTAAATAAATATTGAATCAATTTGTTTTTATGTTTCTTATATTAGTTTTTATAATATTAATTTATATGCTTATGTGTTTTTGGTTATTAATTAAACAATATTAATTAATATTTATTCATCTTTTTAAAGGGGTAGTGTGGATATGTAGTGTGGATATATCAAAAATCATTTTTTTATTTTTTTTTTAAAATAAATAACGAATTCATAATTATCGTTAATTGATTTTAAATTTTTAAAATATTAAACTTTTTAAAAACAAAAAATATATTAACAAATAAATTTCATTGCAAACAAATAAACTGATATATTGAATCGACAAAAAAGTAATGAAAATAATAAAAAAATTAAATAATAAATAAATTTTATCAACTAAAAAAAGAGAAAATTTTATTTTAACTTAAATAAAAATCATTTATTAAAATACAAAAAATGGAAGAACAACAAAAAGAAAAAAACAGGTCTGCAAAAACAGATATAAACAACACATCAACAAAAGGAACAGAAAAAGAACAAGAAAAATCAATAAGTATAAAAAAACTACATATAAAAAATCTTTTATTCCCAATATCACCAATTAATACAAAAATAATATCATCTATTGCATTAAATCTTCAAGAAATAATAAATAAAAATTTAATGAATATTAAATATTCATATAGAAAAGGAGATCCTTTTTATACTTTTCATCTTCCTTTAATTTCATTGGATAATTATATTAAAAGAATTTTTTTTTATACAAAAATTGATATTTCTACTTTGATAATTGCAATAATATATCTTGATACTTTTTGTGATATGAATAGATATATTCTTTGTATTAATAATATTCATCGTATTATTATGGCAAGTTGTGTTTTAAGTATTAAATTTAATGAAGATTTATCTTTTGGTAATGATTATTATGCAAAAATGGCTAATTTTTCTCTTGATTTATTAAATAGATTAGAATATGAATTTTATGTTATGATGAATTTTAAATTGCTTGTTAATAGTGATATGTATCGTAAATATTATGCTTATTTTACTAGGGATTGATTTAATATTTTTATTTTTTTGTTTTTTAAAGTTTTTATTTTTTCAAAATTATTGTTTTTATATTAAAAAGAACTAAATATTATTATTTTATTATATATTTAAAAAAATTATTATAATATAAGAAAAAGATTTATAATATATTTAAATTTTATAATTTTTTTTAAAAATAAATTTAAATTTTCAATTTTACAATAATAAAATTTAATAAATAAATAATAATATATTTTTTTATAACAAATTAAATAAAAAAATAAAACAACAATGTCAAATGAAAGTTCAATAATTATAGAAAAAGAAGAAAATATATTATCACCAAATAACCAAAAGACTTTAGTAATACACAAATTAACTCTAGAAGATGAAAACTTAGAAGAAATAACTGAAAAAATAAATAAAAATCTCTTTAGAGCAACAAATTATTTTTCTCCTGATAACCCAGTTGTAGTAGGAAAAAGAATAAAAATTGATGAAATGAAACAAATATTTAGTCCACGTAAATCAGAAACAAAAAAAAAAGCAAAACCAGGAATAAAAAAAACATTAACAAGTGTAAATACTTCAATGAGAAGTGATTTAAATAAACCATCAAATAATCATTTAAGTAATAAAGATTTAATGAATATAAAATTTGAAAAAATATCTCATCAACAATTAAAAGGTTTATTTGATTCATTTAAAGATAATTCAATAAAACAATCATTTTCAATAAATAATACAAAAGAAGAAAATTTACCATTAAATTTATCTCGTTCACTAACAGAACAAACAAAGAATTTAAATATAAGATTAAACTCTGAAAAAAAAATATCAAATTTATCAAAATTCATATCAAAAAAAGTAAATAAAAAAGAAAAAGACTTATTAATGAATAGAATAGATGTATACAAATTAAAAAAAGAAATATATAACGATATAGAAAATTCCAAACCAATAAATGATAGATATGGACAATATAAATGGGTAATGAGTTTAAGAAGACCAGAACATTTTAAAGGAGAAAGAGAATCATATATTAATATAGGAAATGATAATAATCCTTTTTGGGCTTTAGTAAAAGAAAAATTCCCAATTGAAAGATCAATAACATTAAAACCAGGTTATGATATGAATAGTAAAGATTATTTAGATTTTAAAAAAAATCAATTTTTACCTCATTCTTCATCAAATTTAATTAAGAAAGTTGAAGGCGTTGATACTTTAAGTATTAATGGGGAAAATTTATATAATTTGGAATATAGAAGAGAAGTAAATAATGGAACTAAGAATAAAATTTTACATAAAATTTTTATGGATAATGGAAGGATGATTTTAGATAAAGATATTAATGAAGAATTTGGTAATGAAACTATTTATAAAAGTTATAATTTTACTAAAAATGATGATGATGATGATGATAAAATTGAATCAAAAATATTTAAATCACATATGTTTAGTAGTGGGAATGTTAGTAATTCTAAATTTAATGATGGGAATGTTAGTACTTATAATCAAAAAGTTTATGGGAATTATAATTTGGATAATCCACTTCTTGAAAATTCTTATAAATCTTAAAATAAAAAAATTTTATTTTTTGATAATTTTTATTTTTAATTTTTTTTGATTTTGAGTTTTATTTATTTTTTTATTCATATTTATTAAATGGTAATTTTATAATTTGATTTTTTCTTTTTTTCTTTTTTTAAAAAATATTAATTTAAAATTTTTTAATTTTTTTTTTTAAAACATATTATTAAATGTCTTCAAAAAAGAATGTAGACAAGAAAAAAAAAGAAGAAAAAGATGATGAAAAAAAAAAGAAAAAACATGAACCAAAAAGAAAAAAAAGAGATTTTACTTTACCTCCACAGCCAAAAAATTTCAAACAAATAGAATTTAATAAAGAAACAGGAAAATTATATTTAGTAGATTACAATAATGATATTTTTGAATGTAATATTTTCGGTGAAAAAAATCCTCAATTTCACATTGACGTAACAGGAACATCAAATTATACAAATAGAGTAAAAAGTAAATTAATAGAAGAATTGAAATTAAATCCAGAACCAGAAATTTATTTTCCTCAAATAAGGAAATTTGAAGGTTATTTCCCATATCCAAGACCTTTATCTTTACCTTTTATAAATGAAGTTTATAATCCAAGTCAATTAATTAATGAAATACATAAAGAAAAAAGATATAATGAAAGTAATAAAGTAAAAAAAATTTTTGAATTGAAAATTCCTAGTAAAGATAATAAATGTTTATTAACTTATATGACTTCTACTTTAAGTATTAATGATAATAAAGTTAAATTACATTTAATTAAATTAATTAATGATTATATTGATGAAAGAATTAAAGAAAATCCTTATAATGAAAATTATATTAATACTGATCATTCAATAATTGCTTTAAAGAGATTTAGAAAAATATTAAAATTAAATTTAAAAAAAAATGAAATAAATGGGAAATTATTACCTTTACCAAAAAAAGAAATAAAAGCAAAATTTGATTTAATAAAAAAAGTAATTAAAACCCAAGGATGGAAAAAAATGCATATAATAAATGAAAATGTTAATTTTGATATATATAAAGATTTATATAGTATTAAAAAAGTAGGAAAAGAAGATTATATTTTAAAACCTAATAATTTAAAAAAATTAGGAAATTTAGATAATTGTGATAATGTTTATGAAGTATTATTAAGTAGAAATAAAAAAAAAAATTCTTTTACTTCACCAATTAAAACAAATTATACTTTAAATAGTGATAATGCAACTAATCAAAATCAAACAAAAACAACTGGTTTTGATTTAAAATTTCAAACTGCAAGAACATTTTATCCAAATAATACTTTTACTCATTTTAATTTTGAAGATGAAAATAGAGAAAATTTATCTGTTTTATCTGATGATGAAATTAATAAAGAAAATAAAAAAGAAAAGTTTTATAAAACTTTTTCTAATTTTAAACAAGAAAATGAAAATGAAAATAGATTATTAAAAGGTTTTCAATATCCTTTTTATAAAGAACCTCCTATTTATTTTAATAAATATAAACCTAAATTAAAAACTCCTGGGGAAATTTATATTAAAGAAACTGAATTATTAAAAAAAGTTAATCCTATTGCATTTAAAAGAGAAGAACAAAAAGATTTGTTTGATTTAAAAATACTTCAAAAGAAAAAACAAAATAAGTTAATTTATGAAAGAATAAAAATTAAAAAATAAAATTATTTTTTTTAAATAAAAATAATAAAATAAAAAAAATTATTTGTAAGTTTTATTTTTATTATAATAAAAAAATATGAAAGAAGAATTAAAAATTAAGGATGAAGAAGAATCAAAAGAAAATAAATTAAAAGAAAATGAAAATAATGAAAATAAAAATGAAAATAACACAAATGAAAATAATAATGATAAAAATAATAATAACAAATCAAATAATAATAATAATGAAAATGATGAAAATAATTATCAAATTATATTAAATGAAGAAGAAGAAGAAGAAGATGAAGAGGAAGAATTAAAAGATATAATTGATGAAAATTCACTTAATTTCTCAGGGAAAAATTATAAAATTACAAAAGTTGATAATGATTTACCTTTATTAGAAAATATTTCAAATACAAATGAACAAAAAAGATTAATAAATAAACAAATAAGAAAAAATTCAAAAGCTCCAAAAAAATTAACAAAATATTTTTCTCTTCAAGAATTTCCTAAATCAAAATATTTTACAGATGATGAATTAAAAAAAATAATTAAATTAGTATATAAATTCCATAAAAATGAAGAAGAACAATTAGAAATACATAAATTTTTTTTAAAAACAAAAATAAAAGAAAAATTAAAATCAGATTTATTAAATGCAAATATAACTCCAGAAAAATTAACATCTTTATGTTCAAAATTTGTAACAAGTCAAATTTTTCATAATAAAGATATAATATATACATTAGAAGAAAAATCAGAATTAATTTATATAATATTAAGAGGAAATATCGGTTTATATAAAATGGAATCTTCATTTGATTATATGAATTATGAAGAATATTTAACTTATTTACATAAAGAAAAAAAAAATTATGATTCAACTAAATTTAATATTGAAGAAGATAATGGAGAAATAGGAAAGACTTTTATAGATGATTTTGTACTTAAAAATACAATAGAAGAAAATAAAGAAATTTTTCAAATAAGAAAATTTACAGATATTGAAGAAATAAAGGATATTTTATTTACGATTAAAATATATAAAGATTGTATTGATAAAGATGGACAAAATTTAATGGAAATATATAATGTTTATGAATATCCATATTCATTTTTAGGTTTTCAAGATGTTATTGATAGTAAAATAAATATGAATGAATTTATTAAAAAATTATCTAATTTATTTACTGAAAAAGAAAATTTTTATATGGGTAGATTAAATACAATAGTTCATAAAATAAAAAAATTAACTTATGTTAGAGTTGAATATTTAGGTGAAAATGAATATTTTGGTAATTTTGAAATGATTGATTATAAACCATTAAGAAATGAAACTGCAAGATGTGAAAGTAATAAAGTTTTATTATTTGCTATTAATAAAAAGGCATATTCTAATATATTATATAAAGAACAAAAACATCAAAGACAAGAACAATTAGATTATTTTTATAAATCATATTTTTTTAGATGTTTAAATAAGAAATTTTTTGAAAAAAGAGTTTATTCAAAATTTAAAATAATGAATAAATATCTTGGTGATGAATTATTTCATGAAGAAGAAAGATTTAAAAATTTTTATATTGTAAAAGAAGGAACTCTTGAAATTTCAATAAGTAATGTTTCATTAATTGATTTAAAAAATTTAATTACTAAATTATATGATTTAATTAAAAATGATGTTCAAATGAATATTAAAGTAAGAGAAAGAATGATTCATCCATATAATACAATTCAAAATTCTTTAAATTTAAAAAGAAAATTCCTTATTTATACAAGTGAAAAAGGACTTTTTGGAGATTATGAATTATTTTTTGATTTACCATCAATTTTTACTGCAAATATAATATCAAAAGAAATTAAATTATTCTTATTTTCATATGAAAAATATTATAAAGCTAAAAAAGAAAATGCTTCTATTTATGAAGGATTACAAAAATCAGCAATTAAAAAAATACAATATATAATTAATAGATTAATGTCAGTTTATGATTCATATTTTGATAAAATTGAAAAGGAATTTACAATAAAACAATATGAACAAGTTGAAGATTTAAAAGAAAAAGAAAAAATATTAAAAAATCCTTATCATAATACTCCGCCTTCTCCAGAAAAATATAAAAATATTAAAAATACTTCAAATTATATTATTTATGAAAATGATTTAATTACTGATGTTAGAAAATATGATCCTAAAGAAATTTTAACTGGGAGATTTATTAAAAAAAAAAAAGTAATTAATAATGAAACTACTACTAATAATTTTAATTATGAAATACAAGATACAATACCAAATTTTGATAAAGATAAAATATTTAATAATTTATTTAAAAGTGTTCAAATTAAAAAACCAAGAAAAATTTTCCTTCCTCCAATTGCAACAACAGAAAATGATACAATTGATATGAAAGTAATTAATAAAGAAGAATCAATTCAAAAAAAAATAAATGAATATTTATATAATTTTAGTCATAATAGAAGAAAAAAAAAAGTTCGTAGAAATTATTTTGATTTTCAAAAAAAAATTGAAAAAAATGAACATTCAAGAAATCTTTCTTTTTCAAATTTATATAAAGAATATAGAGAAACTTCACCAAGAAAAAGAGAACCTTTATATATTAATATAAATAATAGTAGAATTAAATTACCTGATAAAATAGAGAAAAATGTTCCTTTAATAAATAAAATGAAAATTGAATATGAAAAATCTCAAAACAAAAATGAAAATGAAGAAAAGAAAAAAATAGATAATCATGATAATAAATTTAATCCTATTATTAGAGATTATTTTTATAAAGGAACTTTTCATGATACACTTGATAAAGTTCCTGGTGCTTATTTTGTTGCTATAAATCAATTTATTAAACAAGTTAAAGATGAAAAAGAAAGAATAAATAATGAAAAAAAGAAACAAAAAGAAAAAGAATTAAAAGAAAAAAAAGAAAAAGAAATGGAAAAAGATAATGAAATAAAAAAAGATTTTAATTGAAAAAGTTATAAATAAAATATTATAAAAAATAAATTAAATTAAATTTATTTTTTTATTATCTACATTACTCAAATTAATAATATAATGAGTTATTTTTTTATTAAATAAATATATGAAAAATTTTAATGGAATAAGCGAAGATAAAGTTGATGAATTAATTATGAATTATTTATCAACAAATAAATTTCAAACATCTTTAAATTCATTAATAATATCAACATTAAGTCAAAAAAACAATATGAATTTAACAAGACAAAATATTGCAGATAAAATATTATCTCATCAATATATAAAAGATGTTGAAAATGAAATATTACAAAATTTATTTAACACTTTTGAAATAGAGAATTATAATACAGAAGAATTAATAAATTTAAAATATAAAAATTTATTAAATAGAGAAAAAGATAATATTGGAAATAATATTTCAATTAACAGTAATTCTCCTTTAAATAGTGTTAATTCAACAATGAATAATAATATTACTTCAGTTAGACTTTTAAATATTTTAGTTGATGAATTTTTAAGTTGTGAATTTTCAAAAGATAATAATATTAAAATTGAAAGTTATATTGGTGACTTATCAAATTTTGATAGTGAAACTTTAATTAATTGTGATAGAATTGAAGATGTATTTAAAAAAATAAATACATTTTTATCTAAATCATATGCAAAAGATATGTTTTTAATACCAAATTTAATAAATTTTGTAAATAAAATAACCAAAAATACAAATACAAAAATATTATGTGAAGCAATAACAATATTTTTAGATTATTTCAATAATATAGTAGGTAAATTTTACTTAAGTCAATTTGATATAACAAAATTTTATAAATTATCATTTAATGTAGAATGTTTAAATAAAATGATAACAAAATTTTATGATAATGATGTTTTCTTAAGAAAAATAGATGAAAAATATTTACAACATATAATTGATAAAATATTTGAAACAATAATGAAAAATTATTCTCCAAATAATCCAGTTTATATAAGCGATAATGCAGATAGTGGAGATGATGGAGGAAATAGTGAATTTGGTTTAAGTACAAATTATATTCTTTTATTATTTTTTCTTTTAGATAATAATTTTTCTATATTTAAAGTTATTTTTAGATTATCTTCTTTAAGAAAATTTATTTTACCTAAATTTGAAGATAATAATTTTATTAAAACTCTTCCTTTTTTAGATATGATTTCTTGTATTGCTTCTTTAAATAAGAAATTTTGCTTTTTATGGTATCATTCTTCAGTTTTAGAAAAAATATATTCTAATCAAAAAGTTAATAAGAAATTTTTATTATATTGTTGGATTAGTATAAAATTAAATTTTTTAGGTTTAATTTTAAGATATAAATCTCTAAGAAATAAATTTTATGAAATAATAAAAGAAGTTGATAGTTCTCTAAATTGTTTTCTTCATTTTAGAAATGTACTTGCCTTAACCGTTGATTTAATTGTTGATTCTAAACAAGATTTTGAAGAGTATCAAAGAGATAATTTGTTTTATTTAACTAAAGAAATTTTATGTGATTTTATATTATATTGTGAAAATAAAGAATGTTGTCATCAAAAATTTGATTTAGTTAAAGAAATAGGAGAAAAAGAAGCTTTGAAAAAAGAAAAAATGATTAAGTATTTAATTGATGATTTAAAATTAGCTTTAAAAGAAAATATTTTTACTCATAAACTTCAATCTGATGCTGAAAAAAATGAAAATAATGAAATTTAAGAAAGAATAGTAAAATAAGAATATTTAGACTTTTTAAAATTTTTTTTTGAATTTTATTTTTTTTATTTAAAAAAAATAAAATTTATTTCAATTTTTTAATCTTAAATCATAATAAAATATTATAAAAAAATAAACATATTTTATAAAAACCAAAAATAAAAACAGTTATACAATAAAAATAAATAAAATAGAAATGACTGAACCATCTAAAAAAGGAAAAGATGAAATAGAAACTGAAAAAAAAGAAAAAGAAGAAATGGAAAAACAAAATCTTTTAAATAAAGAAATAAAAAGCATGGATGATATATTAAAATTTACATTAGAAGAGAGAAAAAAATTAATTGCTCAAAAAGATAAAGAAATAGAGCAAAAAGATCAATTAATAAAAAAAATAAAAGATGCAAATGAAAATTTAAAAAGAGAATTAGAAAATTTACAAATTGAAGTTAATAATAAATTTTCAAAAGAAGAATTTTTTGATAAAACTCCAGAAGAAGCATATAAATTAAAAAAACAACATTATGAAAAAGAAAAAAAAGAAAGATTAGGTTCTTTAATACAAAGATTAAATGTTAAAAAATCTGATTTAAAAACTTCAGTTGAAATAATAAATCAATATAAAAAAGAAATTGATAAATTAAAAAAAAAAATAGAGAAAAAAGTTGATTTAACTGAATTAAATAATCTAACAGATGAAATAAAAAAAGTAACTACACAAAATGAAATTTTAGATTATGAAATAAAAGAATTAGAAGAAACTCAAAAAGAACATACATTTTGTGAAATAGAACAAAATAAATTAATGAAACAAATTGAAGAATTAGAAAAAGAAATATCAGATAAAAAAAAAGATAATAAAAGAATAATAAAAAATATTAATAATGAAGAATCAAAAATAATTCAAATGAAAGTTAATAATAAAAAACCTAAAGAAGAAATTGATCAAGAAATTCAAGATTCTTTAAATGAATTTTGGGATCAATATCAAGATAAATTAAATGAATATCAAGATTTAAATGAAGAAGAAGTTAAGGAAAAAATGATTGAAAATGAAAATAATAATAATGATAATAATATTAAAAAGAAAAAACTTTTTAGATCTAATTTTCAAATTGATGAAGAAAATAAAAATAAAGTAAGAAATAAAAATTTAAAATCTCAAAGATACTTAGTTGAAAGAATAAGAAGTAATCAAATAAAAAGTAAAATTGAATTGCCGAAAATTACTCTTTTTAATTCACAAGAAAAAAAAATATTATTAAATGTTTTACCAGAAAAAGAAATAGAAAAATATGAAAAAAGATATGAATGTTTAGACAATGCAAAAAATAATTTACAAAGAAAATATAATTTAGAAACAAAAGAATTAGAAAAACAAAATAATGATATATTAAAAAGATTTGAATATTCTAAATTACATGTTAAACAAAGTGAACAAAACAATAAATTATTATTATCTCAATTAAATGAACATAGAAAAGAATTAATAGATTTAAATTATCAAATTAATAATTGTATAAAAAATTTAGAACGTCAAAAAAATAATATTAAAGAAAAAGATGATGAAAATAAATCAATTACTAAAAGATTACAAGAAATTCAAATGAAATATGAAAAAGCAAAACCTAAAAATGAACATGAAAATGATGGAGAAGAAAATGAAAATAATGAAAATAATGAAAGTGAACATAATGAAGAAGATGAAGGAAATGATGATTAAATTTTTTGTTATGATAAATTATTATTGAGTTAAATTTTATATAATTTTTATTATTTTATTATTTGTTATAGAAATTAAATTAATTTTATTGTAGTTATTTTATTTTTTTAAGATGGATTTGTAATATTTTTTTTTATAAATATTTAAATTATTGACAAAAAAATAAAGAGTAAAAAATGATTATAGAAAAAAAGATTTTATCAAATTTAGTTTTAAAATTTTTAGATAATAATATAAACGAAAAAGAAAGTTCAAAAGAATCACTTAATATATCATTTAAAACTTATTTAAAAAAAGATGAAAATAATTGCTATACAATATTAGATAAAGAAAATTCAATAAAATGTGTATTTGAAAAAAAATATTTAAAAGAATATTTATCACAATTTCCATCATATACAAATTTTAATAATTTTGATGGAATGTTAATAATGGTAAAGCAATCACATTTTGATATACTTTTTTTTAAAAATGTAAATAAAACAATATCATATAGAATTATATTAATAATAACAGAATTTATTTTAGATCAAGCCCAAAAAATTAGTAATAATTTAGAACAACATAAATATATTAATATTAATTTTGTTCCTCAAATTGAAGAAAAATTAAAACAATTTTATTTTAAATTTATACAAAAAAAAATTAAAAGTGAACATTTCAAAAATAAAATAAATAATCATTTAAAAATTAATTCAGAAAATTTTATAAATTATAACTTTAATGAATTAAATAATGAAAATTCAATAGAAAAAATACTTCCAAAAGGTAAAGATATGTTTTTTTATGGAGGAAGTAAAGAAAATGATTTTGATGGTTTAAATGAAAAAGGAGATTTATCTTCTTTAAAAGAAATTAATTTAAAACTTGAAAATTCACAAAATACTGATGAAAATAATATTACTCTTGATAAATTAGAAAAACTAGATTTTAAAAGTTTATTTTATTATCAACCTAGTCAAAAAGATAAAAAAGATGATGTTTTTTCTTATGAAAAAATTAATTTAAATGAAATTAATAATAATAATAAATTAATTGGAAATAAAAGAATAAGAGGAAAAGAAAAAGATTTTGGAAAAAATAATGAAAATAAAATAAATAAAAATGATAATAATGATTTAGAAAATGATATTCCTTTTGAAATTAAAAATTTATATATGAGAATGCAGAAAAATCCTATTAACATTGAAATATTTGAAAAATATAAAATTTATAGAAAATTAAACTCTAATGAATATTCTAAAATAAATTGATATTAATCATTCAAAATTAATAATAAAATATTATTTTTCAATAAAAGAAATAATAAAAAATATATAAATATATTTAAAATTTATTATTCATATTTTCGATTTTTCAAAATTTTGAAAAATTACTTTTCTTTTGATTTATTATTTTCTTTTTCAAGTTTTTCTAACCATTCTTTTGTAAAAAATGGTTTAATTAATTTTTTTTTATTATTAACTGAAAATATTTTATCTAGTTCTTTCTTAAATTTTTTCACTTCTTCGTCATCTTTTAAACTTTTATAATCTATATAATTAAGATTGTTAAGATTAAAATCAATTAAATCAATAAATTTTCTATTAAATTTTTTTCCTTTTGTTTTTGAAAAGGAATTTATTTTACTAAAATCAATTTTTTTTTTTGCCAAAATTTCAGTTGAAATTTTATGAGGAAATTCTTTTTTTTCAGAATTAAAGACATTTGATTTAATTGGAGTATAACAATTTTGAGTATTTCCAGTTATTAAATTATATAATTCATCAATATTTTTAAAAGTATATTTAGGTATTTCAGAGTTAAATAAATTTGAAGTCATCTAAATATTTTTTTATATTTTTTACTTTATTGAATTTGTCTTTTATAAGAAATAAATTAATTAATTCAAATGAATTATAAATAAAATATAAATTAAATAAATGTTTGGAGAATTTAATGAAGAAATAAATATTTTAATCTTATTATTAATAACAATTTTTGTTTTAATTGTTCTTATAATATCAATTTTTAAAGGAGAATATAATAATTTTTATTTTGAAAATATTAAAAATAATTGATTTTCTTTTAAAATTTTAATATCTTTTTCTAATTTTTTATTATCAATTTTTAATTTTTTTAAGTACAGTTTCACTAATGTTAGCAATTCCTAAATTATGTATTTTAATATCAATATCCTTTTCTTTTTTTATAGTTTTCTTTGTAATTCATCTTTTTTATTTTGTTCTTTATTTATTTTTAATTTTAAATCATCTTTTTTAGAATTTGATTCTTTATATTCATTTTTTTTTTCTTCATATTCTGTCAATAAAGGATTTAATAATTTTTTTAATTTTGATTTACGACAACAACAACAAAGAGTAAAACAATGTTTTTTAAATTCTTTTCTTAAACCAATGAATATTATTAAATAAAATATTAAACAAATAATAATTATTGAATTAAATACAATTTAAATTATGTAAAATAAAAAACCATTTTTCTTTTTTACTTGAATATGAATTAACTAATAATTTATCAGATATACTAGTAATAATATTATTTACAATTTTTTATTATAAATTATAATATAAATTCCAGTTAATATATTAATTACAGAAAATAATAATATTAAAAATAATGCTAAATTGTTCCTAAATTAAATTTACTTTTACTAATTTGCATATTTATAGAATGATAAATAATAAACATAAATAAAGTGACAGAATGATTTAAAAAATTTCTTTTCCCAGAAATTTTAGGTAAATTGGTAAAAATTAAAGATTTATCAATTTTATCATTATTCAACATACCATTATAATATTTATATTATAAATTGAATTTTGTATTATATCTAGAATAACAATCCCATTGTGTATAATTCTGAAAAAAATTAATATGATAATCTTTAGTTTTAGACCAAAATTTATATGATTTCTTATCAAAATATCTTCAATAACATAAATATTATTATTTATTCCATTATTTCTTAAAATTTTTGAAATTGATTCAGAATAAATTATTTCATATAGACTATCATTATATTTTATTAAATCTTTCTCTTTTGAATTTATTATTCCACAACATGAATATCCACCACAAATATGATAAGATTCTAATTTAAATACAGAATCAAATAATCCTAATTATAAATTTATTATTATTTTATTATTTATAAATTTATTATAATAATATAAATATTTACCATTTCCTAAATTTATACTTTTAATAGATTGATTTCCATATATTATTTCATTTTCTCTTCCAATTTGAATAAAATTAATAGGACATTCTATATTATTTTCAATATATAAATTATTTTCAATTGAATCAATACCAAG
>JAJJLH010002236.1:0-32044 GCA_023806865.1 Isotricha sp. YL-2021a | reverse complement strand
ATTAATATAATAAATTAAATTTCTATTTAATAATCTCAAAAAGAAAGAACAAATTTTTCAACAAAAATAAAATTAAATGTTAAATTTATAATTAATATTGTAAGAAATAATTTATGGAATGTTTTTTATATATGAAATAAAATAATGAATTTATAATTTTATTTTTTTCACAAATATCAATTATCAATATTATTATTATTAATATTTTTTTGTTTATTTAAAGTAGATTGCAAATTTTGTAAATATATTAATTTTTCATTGAAATTATCATTAAAATTCATATAATTCATATAATTTAAATTCTGTTCAATTTTGGGATTGTTTAATGAATTTGGAAAATTTTGATTATTTATTACAGGAATATTAATATTAGGAATAGTTAATCCTAAAATAGGAAAAGGAAGATTAAAAATTGGAGGAGGCATAAAACTTAATTGTTGAGGAATAAAATGATTTAAATTACTTGAATAATTTTGAAAATAATACAATAAAGAATTTTCATTCGTATTATTAGTTTGAATATTTGGAAATAAATTAATATTATTATTTAAAATATTATTATTTATTGGTTCAAATTGAAAATTATGATTTGGTAGAAAATTATTTGATAAATTAATAGGAATATTATTATTATTATTATTATTATTTTTTATGAAATTTTCATTTGTAAAACAATTATTATTATTAAAATTATTCATATTATTTAAAAAAGTTTGATTATTGTCATTTATAAAATCATATTTTTTTTTTTCTCTTTTTCATCAATATTTAATTTAAAATGAATATTTCTTTTTTTTCCAAGATTATTATTATCATTAATATTATTAATTTTATTTTGATTGTTTGTGTCACTTGAAATAAAACTTTTTTTTTTATTTGATGAATCTTTAGATAATCCATTATTAAATGCATAATTATTTTCTGTTTTATTTATTATTTGTAATATTTCACTCATTTTAGCTAATTCTTCCATTTTAGTAAAATTTGCTTCTTTACAATTTTCATTTAATAATTTATTAATTAATGTCTTTCTACTTTCTTTATCATTTCCAATATTTGGAATATTAATTCCATTTTTATTATTATTATTTATATTATTTTCAATTAATGTTTTATATTTTGGGAATTTTCTAATTATAAATATCTTTTTATTATTATTATTTAATCCTAAAATTGATTTATTATCATCAATAAAATAATCATCTACGGAATTTGAATTATCAGTATTTTTTGTAGATAAATAATAATTACCATATATATATTCTTCTAATACTTCATTTGAATATTCATTTATTTTTCCTTTTTCAATTTTTATTAAAGAATTATTTTCTTTCTTTTGATATTTTTGTTTTAAATATTTGGATAATTTTTCTGAATATAATATTAGATCGTTATAATTTTTATTGATAATATATTTAGTCATTTCATGAAAATTTTTATCACAAAGAATTAAGGCCTCTAAAAATAATCTATGTTCATTTTCTGTAAAATCTCCTTTATCAAATATAATATTATTTATATTTAATATATCATTTTTTTGAATAGGATTATTTTGTTCCATTAGGAATTTTAAATTAAATTATAAAATAATAATTTATAGGATTTTTTATATTTATAAATAAACTTAATATTAGAAAAAAATTATAAAATAATAATTTTATATTTATTTAATATTATTTTATATACTTTTTTTTAAATTATATAAATTAATTTTTTTTAAATCTTTAAATAATTTTTTTATGGAAAAAAAAGATGATAATTAATTTGTTATTTTCATTTATCATCATATATTATAGAAGGCAATGTGAATACTCTATCAATTTATGAAAATATTATAAAAATATATAATCAATTGTTTAATTTAAATATAACTGAAAATTATTCATTAAATGCAGATTCAAGTAATATGAAAGTATTAAATTTACCTTGTATTTATTATGAAGGAAAAAGAATTAAAAGAGAAGAAATTTATTTTTTCTTTAAAAAAACTTTATCGATTGAAAATAATTCTTTAAAAATTAATGATAATATAAAAGAAATTGAAGAACAAATTTTAGAAAATTTTATTATTTATGATTTTCAAGAATTAATAGATTATATAAATTGTATTAAAAAAAGGAATATATTGGGAAATATTTTGAGATTTTTTATTCAACCAATAATTAAATTTAACCAAATTCAAATTGATCAAAATATTATGAATGAAATTGAAAAGAAATTTTGTATTAATAATAAGAAAGAAGCAATTAGAGAGATATTAAAATTAAATCATAAAATAAATAAATATTTATATAATTATTTAAAAGAAAAAGAAGAATTAAATCATTTTGAAATCTTGATTTATTCATGTATTCAAACACAAAGAATGTTTTTTAAAGAAAAAATTAAAAAATATAAATTAGATTTATTTGACAATATTCAAAAATTTATGGAAAAAATTGAAAATATAATTACTAATAAAATAATAAATAAAATTGAATTTAATCCACAAAATTATTTTCTTATTGATGATATAAAAGAAAATAAATTAAATATTAATAAAATTAGTTTAGAAGATAAAAAAAAAGAAATTAAAATCCCAGAAGAAAACAATTATTCATACACAAATAGATTAATTCCTCAAGCAATAGGTTATAGTACATTATTTACAATATTATTTTATTTTAAAAAAAAATAATTTTAATAATAAAAATTAAAAATACAATAAAATGAATATCCTAAAATAAAAAAAAAAAAAAAAAAAAAAAAAAAAATTAAAAAAACCCTATCTAAAAAAAAAAAATAAAATGAACACCACAAAAATAAATTTAAAAGGTCGTAGTTTCCTAACATTAAAAGATTTCACTCCATCTGAAATTGAATATCTTCTTGATTTAAGTGCAGATTTAAAACAAAAAAAAAAATCAGGTATCCTAACAACATCTCTCTTAGCAGGTAAAAACATAGCATTAATATTTGAAAAGGGTTCAACCCGTACAAGATGTGCATTTGAAGTAGCAGCTCATGATTTAGGAGCAGGATGTACTTACTTAGATCCATCAGGTAGTCACATAGGTAAAAAAGAAAGTATAGCAGATACAGCAAGAGTATTAGGTAGAATGTATGATGGAATAGAATATAGAGGTTTTGGTCAAGAAATAGTAGAACAATTATCAAAATATGCAGGAGTACCAGTTTGGAATGGATTAACTAATGAATATCATCCTACTCAAATGCTTGCTGATATGTTAACTATAAGAGAACATTTAGGTAAAATTAAAGGTGTTAAATTAGTTTATATGGGTGATGCTCGTTTTAATATGGGAAATTCATTAATGATTGCTTCTGCTAAAATGGGTATGCATTTTGTTGCTTGTGCTCCTAAGAAATATTTCCCTAATGATCAACTTGTTAAAGAATGTATGGAATGGGCTAAGGAAAGTGGAGGTAGTATTTCACTTATTGAAGATGTTAAAGAAGGAACTAAAGATGCTGATGTTATTTATACTGATGTTTGGGTTTCTATGGGAGAACCTGATAATATTTGGGAAGAAAGAATTAATGAATTAAGTAAATATAAAGTTACTAAGGATGTTATGAGTAATGCTAAGGAAAGTGCTATTTTCTTACATTGTTTACCTGCTTTTCATGATTTGAAAACTAAAGTTGCTAAGGAAATGTGCCCTAAGTTTAATTGTAATGAATTAGAAGTTACTGATGAAGTTTTTGAAAGTAAACAAAGTAAAGTTTTCGATGAAGCTGAAAATAGGATGCATACTATTAAAGCTGTTATTTATGCTACTTTGGTTTAAATTTTTTTTTTTTTTATGGGTTTTTATATTATTATTTAAATTAAAAAAAGGTTTTATAAGAATTTTTAAATGAAAGTTTTATTTAAATTTTTATTTTTATATTTTTTTTAATTTTTGAATACAATTTTATTTATTATTATATATAATTTAAAAAAATTAATATTTTATTTATTATTTATTTTTTTTTTATAATTTTCATTTTTTGGTTTTTTCTTATTGAATTTCTATTTCTTATAATTTCACTTTCTAATTTATTTGGTTGTGTTAATCTATCAACAATATCAAGAAAATCTTTATCATTTGCATATCTATTAGAAAGACTTTGTGCTCCCATTGATTTAATATTACTAAGAGGATTTTGAATTATATTATATTTTATACTATTATTTTTAGTAGTATATCTTTGACTTGGAGATAAATGACTTTTTTCTTTTATATCTTGTTTAAATAAATCTCTTAAATCTAATTTTATATTTAAAACTGGTTTTTTTTTAGAATCTTTAAAATGTTTTTTTTTTGAAGTACTTCTTGCTTTTTTATTCATTTTTGGAATAGGAATGATTTCTTTATGTGAATTTAAATGTGTATTTGATTGTATTATTGAATGAATATTTTGATCTTCTGAAACAATATTAGAAATACTTTCATTAAATAAATTTGGATTTTTAAATGATGGATTTGGATTTATATAATTATTTTTAATAATATAATCATCAATATTATAATTACCTTTATTTGAAGTATTAATTTCTTTTTTTGAATTTTCACTTAAATTTGGTTCTTTAATACTTATTCTTAATGTTTCAAAAATTCCTGAATTATTATCATATATATTATCATTTGAATTATTATCTAAATTTCTATCTCCAGAAATAAATAATTTCATTTTATTTGATATTTCTTTTGTAAATTTTATATAACCTTCACTTTTTTTTTCTATTGTATCATAATTAAATATTGATTCATATAATGTTCTATTTACTCCTTTTTTCAAAATTGAATTTGATGATTTTGAATATATTAAATTAATCAATGATATTATATTTCTATATTTTATATTTTCCTTTTTAAAATTTTCATTAAAATTACTTTTTTTAATATCACTTTTTACATTTTTATATAATAATCTTTTAAATTTTTCAAGTTCTTTATTATAATCAGAATTAATAATAGATTTTCTAATATTATCATTTAAATTTATATTCAAAGGTAATTCATATTTAATTCCTTTATCATTTTTACCTCCCATAAAAAAATTAACAAAAAAAAAAAAAAAAAATAAAACAAAAAAATAAAAAAAATAAACATTAATTCCCATTTCATAAATTAAGATTCGATCTAGGAAAAATAAAATTAGGACAAAACCAAGGAGGATTAAAAGGAGCACGATAATCCATACTAGTTTTAAATCTATAAAAAACACTTAACATAAAAATAACTAAAATTCCCATTCCAAAAATAATAATAAAAATTTTAAACAATTTATGTGAAGAATTATCTTCAAATTTATTAATATGACTACATTTCTTATAAGTAAATTTTCCATCAATATCAAAATCAATATGAAAACTACATCTTTTTATAATTTGAGTAATAGAATAATTAGTAGGTAAACACATAGAAAATAATTTATTATTATCACTTTTTAAACATTCAATATATTGACAATTTAAATTACAAAATTCTTCACTTTTACAATTTTTTACTCCTAAAGTTGCACATTCTGCTTCATCAGAAAAATCTGCGACTTGACATCCTTCATCTTTAATTACATTTATACTTATTGATATATGAGAATTTTCCTTTCCACATACATATAAATATGAATAATCTAAACAATATTTTAAATTAAAATAATTATTTGTTGGATTTATATTTTTCATACAAAATGTTGAATTTAAGGAACAACAATCAAAATTTATGTCGTCTTCACATTTATCTATTGGAATGTCTGTTAATGTTAATTTTGATATATTTGTTGAATCAAGTTGAATGTTTAATTTTTTGTAATTTGAAGGGATTATTATTTCTTCACATGTATTATCTTTTATTATTATTGTTTTTGAAGAAGATAATAAAATTTTGGTTCCTTTTATTATGGGAATTGGTTTTATTATTCGGAATATTAGAGAAAATAATGGGAAATATATTATTATTTTTTTCATTAGTAGATTAATTTTTTTTTTTTAATTTATTTAATTTATTTTTAAATATTTTTGATTTTTAAGAGAAAATTTTTTATATTAATGTTAGAAAATGAAATAAAAAATAATGAAAATGTTTCTATTGAATTGAATGTTGAAGATATTGATACATGTAAAAAAAAAGAGAATATTAATATTATAATTTCAAAAGATAAAAATGAATTAGAACAAATAAAACCAATTATAAAAAAATCAGACTTTGAACAGTATATAATTAATGCATATATGTCTTTACAATCACAAGAAAAGGGAATTGAAATTAGAATAAATGAATGTTATAATAATTTAGAAAAAGCATTATATAATATTCAAAATAATCAATTCATACAAATTAATAAAAATATAATTGATAAATTAAAAAGGATTTGTAAACATCAAAAATTAAATTTATTAATGATTATAGGAAAAATTTATATTGTTTTATTACATAAAGAAAATTTATTTAATCCAAATTCATATGATGATATATTATTAATAACGTTTTTAAATGAAATAATAAATTTACATGAAATTTTAAAAGAAACTTCTCTAAATATTAAATTTGAAAGAGGGAGTGTTTTTTTTTTTAAAAAAATAATAGATAATTTTAAATTATTAGAAGAACAAAAAGAAGTAATAGAAGAAATAATTTTAAATAATAAAAATAAACATATTAAAACAAAAGTGGATACAGATTCATTTGATGATATGATTCATACTTTATATGATAATTTAATAAATCAAGAAAATTTATTTGAACAATATAATGTAATTATAGATAATAAAGATAATATTTTAGGTTGTATAGTAAATTCAGATATAAATGAAAATAATAATTATGAATCTTATTTAGACTTAGGAAAAATTTTATTAATTTTCTTTTTTAATGAATTATTTATTATAAATTCAGAATTAAATTCAAAAGCAAATTATCAAACTAAAAAAATATTATTTAATGGAGAAGAAAAAGAACAAAAAACATTAGAATTTATTGATTCAATAAAATTCAAAATTTATTTTGATGAAGATATTGATAATTGTAGAAAGGAAATAATACAATTAATAATGAGATATGTTGAAAAATATAAAAAGATAAATAATATTGAATTTCAACATATTACATATAGTTTATTAAAAATTATTTATTTATATTATTATGATTATAAAGATAAAAAAAATAAATTAAAATTTGATGATTTTTTCTCTGAAATATTAATTAATATATGTTCATTTCAAAAAGAACAAGAAATTGTAGAAATACCAAAACATTTTATGAAATATATTTTAAAAAGTAAAAAAGAAGAAGATTCAAATTTAAAAGAACAAATATCAAAAAAAATAAATTTATTAAAATCAAATCCATCATATGATTTTGAAACTGTATATATTTCAAATTCAATTCCAAAATATGAAATTTTAGAAATTGATGATGTTGATATTAAAATTGGTTTATTTAATAAGAAAGAAATTTATGCAGGAGAAAAATTTACATTTTATGCAGAATTAGAAAAATTATTTTCAATTTTAGAAATTACTTGGATGATTGAAGAATATGATATTAATTTTTCTATTATTAATGTAATAGATAATAAAGAGATTTTAAAAATGGAAAATATTTCTGTTTTTGAAAGTCCAGTTAAAATTATTTTATTTTTTACTTATCCTGGAATTTTTAAAATTACTTTTGATAATACTTATTCTTGGATTAATAGTAAAATTATTAAATATAAATATAATATTTTTATTCCTGAATCTCCTTATTCTTTATCAAGAAAAAGAATTATTGGTCAATTGAAAAAATTAATCAATGATACTGAAGATTTAGAAAATTATAATGAACATTTAAATAAAATTTTTTTTATTAAATTTGATGATAAAAATAGAGCTTTTAATATTGGAAATGTAATTAATAATCTATTTAAAATTAAAAAATTAAAAAATGAAAAAAAAATATCTTCTTTTAGATTATATATTGATAAAAACAATTTAAAATTTTATGATAAAAATTTAATTTCTTATGATTTATCACAAGAAAATTTTGAAGAATATATAGAAAAATTAGATATAGATTATGATAATATTAATATTATAAATTTAATGAGTTTAAATAATGAAAATATTCAAATAAATAATATACAAGAAATTTTAGGATTTATTCCAGATTTTAAATTTGATAAATCAAATATTATTGAAAAAATTATTTTTTTTTCATTTAATATTTCAACTGCATGTATACTTTTTGATTTCTATAATCAAAAATTAAATAATGAACAAATCTATGATATAGTTATTCATATTAATTATATGAATGTTAATGGATATCAAATTAGTATTTATCAAGATTATGAAATTTTAAATAATACTATTAATTTGCAATGTGATAAAAATGATAATAATATTGAAATAAATTCTGATATAATTTCAAAATATATCAATGATTCTAAAAATAAAAGTTTTAACATTATTTTATCTTCAAATGATAATACTTCAAAAAAATTAGCCCAAATTTTAGAAGAAAAAATCTCAAATGAACAAAAAGAAAATTGTAAAATTATTATTTCAGATGAAAATTATTTAGATAAATTAAATGATATTAGTCAAATATTATTTATTGATGAATAATATATAAATTAGATATTTAAATTAAGTAAATTAAAAAATATAAAAAAATAATAAATTTTTAAAATCAAGTAAATTAATCTTATTTGTTTAATTTAAAAAAATGAAGTCAAACAAAAATAAAACAATAGATGAATATGAAGGTTTATCTTATTCAGAAATTCAAAATAAAAAATTAGTAAATGTCCTAAAACATAAAATATTTAAAGGATTTGAAATAACAAAAAATTCAAAAACTTTTTATAGAAAAAGACCAAAATGTTTAAGAATAATTGATTTTGAAGAAAATAATTTAGAACCTTATGATGTTAATTATGATATTCAATATAAAAGGCAATTTTTAAAAAAATTATATAAACCTAAATTTGATAATCCATTTATAATACAAAATTATTCTGATAAAAAAGTACCATCTAATTTAAACAAATTAGATAATAAAAATATTAAAAAAAAGAATATATTTTTAACTGATCCTAAATCAAGAAAAAGAAAATTTATTTCTGCAAAAGAAATTGATAAAAATAACAAAATAATAAATGATATATTTCCAAATAAAGAAGAAGCAAAATTATATTCAAATATTCCTTTATTATATGTTGAACGTTCTATTTCAAAACCAAAATCTTCAAAAGAAAAAATAATATTAAGTGAAGGGAAAGAATATGGAGAATATGATGGATTAACTGAGAATCAATTTATATATAAAATATCACATAATACTATTCCAATAAATTCTGATATATATTCTTTTCAAGGTAGTCCTAGAATAAGAAAAGGATATACTGGTAGAAATATTAAATCTGCTACTCAAAGAGAATTTTATAAAAAAATTATTGATCAAGAAAATATTAATTCAAATTTATCAAAAGGGAATATTAATATTAATAATAATAATAATCCAAGTAATGATATTATTAAAACTTTTAAAAATATAAATAAAGTTCTAAATAATCAAAAAAATTATAATACAATTAATAATGATAAATATAGTACAATTAATTATCAAAATAATAATAGTACTATTAATTATTTAAATAATAATAGTACTATTAATTATTTAAATAATAAATCATTTAAGGAAATTACTAATAAATCTTCTGTTGGAAATTATAATAATGATAATGATTTAGGTATTCAAGTTACTATTAGTAGTTTAAAAATGGATAAAAGAAGTGAAAATGATTCAAAAAAAAATAATTTGATTGATAATAAAAAAAGTAGAAATATTAAAAAAGGAAAAAATAATATTTTTCAAAATAGTTTTATAAAAAGAGAATTCCCTATTAATATAAGTAATTTTTATTCAGTCTGTCCTTCATATGATGACAAACATATATTATTTAATAAAAATGATTATAGGAAAAAAGAATTAAAATATTTAAATGAATTTAAAACAAAAACAAATGAAAGAGTTGTAACAAATCAATTATTAATTGATGAAAATTATTTTAAAAAATATTATAATAATTATTTAAAAAACATCACAACAGGTACAATAGAATAAAGATTATTTATTAATTTATTTATTAATATAAATTTTTAAAAATAATTATTTAAAATTATTAAACAAAAAATGAATATAAAATTTCCTTATTTCCCATATTATTATTATTTGACAATATTACCTTTATATACAGATATATTTATCATTTTTATTACTTTTAAATTGTTTTATATAAATAATAGTTTGAATCCAAATATTTTAAATTCTCCAAAAATAAAATTTTTTATTATTCCTATTTTTTATTTTAATACAATAATGATAATTATATCTCATATCCTATGTACAATAACATCTAGTGCAGTAATACATAATAATAATAAAATACAAAATAAAGAAATTGAAAAACTAATAAATGATGAAATATGTAAAAAATGTAATTGTATAAAAAATATAAGAACACATCATTGTTCTGAATGTAAAGTTTGTATTATCAAAATGGATCATCATTGTCCTTGGATTGTAAATTGTGTAGGAGAAAAAAATAAAAAATCATATGTTTTATTTATTTTTTATGGAGGAATAAATAGTTTAATAAATTCTATTGTAATGTTTAAAGAATTTCATTATGTTGCTAAAAACTCATATGAAATTAATCAAAAAGAAATTATTAATATTAATGGTATTTTAAGTCAAATTAAAATTAGTGGATATTATACTTTACCTTTTTTTGGTTTTTTTTGTAGTTTATTTTCATTTATTTTTTGTTTTGGATTATTAATAAATCAAATTAAAGGAATTTATTATAATATGACAATTGTAGAATTATATAAATATAAAAATAAAGAAAAATGTCCTTTTTATAATAAAAATTTTATTGAAAACTTTAAAGAAATATTTAATAACAATTATCTTTTATGGTTTTTTCCAACTATTAATTAAAAGAAAAAATTGATTCTTTTTATATTAATTTTTTTTATAATGAATATATAAATATTGATGATACTCCAAAAGAAATTTATTTTATATTGAAAAAAATATTGTTTTAAAAAATTAATCAAATTAAATAAATGTTCATTTTTTTTAAATTTATAATATATTTCTTGGGATGTATATATATTTTTATTATATTTTAGTAAGTAAAACAAATATAATAATTAAAATATTTTAATTTAAGATTTATATTAAACAATCAAAATTATTTATTCTATATTTTTAAAATTAATCTAATTTATTATAAAAATATAATAAATTTAAAAAAATAAAATATAGTTTTGTGATACTTTAATTAAAAAAAAATTATTAAAATAAATAAATTATCCATTCTAAAATAAAAATGCAACAAAATCCTGAAAAAAAACAAATTAAATTAAATAAAGGTCATTGGACAAAAGAAGAACATAAAAAATTTATAGATGGAATATTAACATATGGAAATGAATGGAAAAAAATAGAAAATATAGTTAAAACTCGAAATTCAGTACAAGCTCGTTCACATGCACAAAAATTCTTTTCAAAAATTAAAAAAGATTTAACTTTTAATAAAGATTATATTAATTTAATGCCAAATAAATCTTCAATGAATAATTTTTATGAATTATTTAACCAAAATAATAAAGATGAATATCAATTAGAAAATAATTTAAGTGAACAACAAAAGGAAAAATTATGGGGAATTATTACTAAATTTTTAAATGATGAAAATAGTTTAAATAATATTAAAGATTCAAAAAATGAAAAAAAAATAAAAAGAAAAATTTTTACTTTTGATAAAGATTTTAGTATAAGATATTTGAAAAAAAAACAATATTCTAATATAAATCCATTTAATATATATTTTAATGTGGAAATGGATCAAAATAATGAAAAAAGTAATGATTCATTTTAATATTCTAATAAAATAAAATATAAATTATTTTTAAAAAATTTTAAAAATTTTTTTTCAATTATTTTATCTTTTATTTAAATTATATTATTAAAATTATTAATGCATAATGTATAAAAAAGAATCATTTTAATATCTCTATTCCAATTTTTATATATTTCACTTTTAGGATTTTCTATTAATTCTTTTGGAAAATCTGTGTCTCCTTTATTTAAAAAATATTCCATTATAGACATTAATATTATACTTGGTGTAATTATTTCAAAATCTTCATTATTATATTTAACTTTTATTTCATTTTTATTTTCTTTATTTTCTAAAATAAATTTTTCTTTATTTATTATAATATTATCATTTTGAATTTCAGTATCATCGTTATTATAAAAAGTAAAATTTCCTTCTTCATATATAAATTGTTTAATATCTTCTTCTTTTTTAATTAAAATATTTCCTTTATTTTCATCTTTTTGTAAATTTTTAAATTCTTTATCATATTTTTCATTTAAATCACTTATACCAAAAGGTTGAATATATTGATATTCATTAGTTTTTCCAAAAAAAGTATTTTTTGCTTTTGTATTCATATATTCATATGTAAAAGATAATCTTTGAATAAGATATAATACAAAATTAAGTTGTTTAAAATATTGATAAGAATTTTCAAAAAGTTTTAAAATATTATCACAAACTAATTGTAAATTATTTTCCTTTTTATTAGGTTCTATTATTATAAAACCATTTATTAAAAAATATGAATTTATAAAAATATATAATGCTTGTGATATTGAATATTCATTTATTTCTTTTAAATTTAAAAAATTTAATTTTTCAAAAATATTAAAATTTATAATTTCTGAATAAAATGGTGAAATTTCTTTTTCTTCTTTACTATTTTTTTCTAAAATTTCATCAATATTTTTTAATTTTGATAAATTTATTATTTCAGGATGTTGTAAATCTACTTTTTTTGGTTTAAATGTTTTAATTTCTTCACCCTTTGAATTAATTATACAAAAATCATTACTAATTTTTTTTTCATAAACTTCAATTTGTGGAAAAGTAATATGAATAATACATTCATTCTTATTTTCTTCTGTCTTTTTTAAATTTGAAAAATCCCAATTATGAATTTTTTCTAAATTTAAAAGATTAATTAATTGACTAATATATATATGATCAATTGAGTCATGATTAAATTTATTTTTTATATCATTAAAACAATAAGAAGCTAAATCATTAAAATCTCCACTTATTCTTGCTGTATTATATTTTTCAACAATATCTTTTTTGAAATTAAAAGTATTTTGACTAAATATATTTTTATATTCAAAATAAGGTTCAAATGAAAGTAAAAACATTGAATTTAATTCAAAAATATATTCAAGAACTTGATTTGCTGAAATATTTAAATCTGAATCATAATCATAAAAAGAAGAATTAACTTTATTATTATTATTTTGAGAAGCAATTATATTCTTTATATTTTGATATACTTTATCAAAATCATAATTATTTAATTTTTTCAATTGACTAATTAAAAAAGGTTCAATTTGTAATTTAGAAATATTAATTTCTTCATTATTATTATTATTATTATTATTATTTTCATTATTATTATCTTTTTTATACACAACATTAATTTCATTAAATTTATCTAAAACTTGTTGAGTAATTGTTGTTGAAATTCCATTTTCATTAAATTGAATAATAACAAGCGTATTAATAGCTTTTGATCTTTCTGTTATATTAAATAAAAAATCAGAACTATTAAAAAATAAATCTTCTAAATATGCATAAAGTGAAAAACCTTTACCATTTGGACTAAAATATTCAGCAAATTTTATATTTGAAGATGGTGTAATTAATTTATAAAAATTAACTGAGTCACTTGATTCTAATGGATGACTACATAAATAAATTATATGGAAAATTGGATATAAAACTTCTATTTTATTACTCATTATTATTACTCTTTGACGAAGTAAGAATTGTTGTACTAAAAAAAATAATTCTTCTAAAGTGAAAATTTTGAAAAAAAAAAATAAATTTATATCACACATTGGTAAATAAGAAAAATAAGGTAATTTATAATTTTCAATAAAATTATCAATTTTAATAGTATTAATAGAACGAAATGTAATTTCACATTGATTAAAAATTTCAAATAAATTATTATCAAAATTAAAATCAATTTTATTTTTAATACATTCAGATATTTTTTCATTTAATTTCTTTAAAACATTATAACAAAAACTTAAACAAGGTTCATAAGTAACAATAATCATAGCTTTGGCAATTATAATATTTGATTTTATTCTTTCCCAATAAATATAACAATTTACATACCATTGAATATCACCAAAATGACCTTCTCCTGCTTTTTTAACAATAAATGAATGAAAAAAACCTTTTGGTATAATTTCTTTATTATTCTTATCAAATTTCATTTTTTCCTTTTTTATATAATTATAATAAAGAGAACGATTAATATCAATATTTTGGTCTTTTAAATTTAAGTTTTTTATTAAATTTAAATTTGATGGGAATATTTTAGTTGATAAATCTAAAAGTTTATTTTCTGTAAAAAATTTATATTTTTTATCTTCTTTTCCTGTTATACAAAATGAATCTAATATTTCTGGTTTTTTTGAACGAATTTTATAAAAAGTATCTTCATTAGATAAGTTTAATGTATTTATTCCATATATGAAAAAATATCTTAATAATTTTTCTTTATTATTATTTTTTATTTTCTCTTCCATTTTAAAATATTTATAATTTAAATAATAAAATAATATTAAATTTTAAATAAAAAAATAAGTAACAATTAGAATTCATTTTTTAATATTTAAAAAAATAATTAAAACCAATTTTTTTTTAAAAAAAACATAATTTAATCTTTAACTTCATTTATTTTTTCACTAATTTCTTCATTATCAGGAATATCAATATTTTTTTCTTTATTTTGTTTTATCTTATAAAAAATAAACCAAACAATAATTTGTAAAATAGCAAAAAAAATTCCTAAAGCATTAGGAAGAATTAAATTTCCATTTTTTCTATAAATCCCATAAATACACCAACAAGAAGCAGTAGCCAATCCACAAATAGAAGAAACAATAGGAATTAAATCATATTTTTGAGTTTGAAAAACTTTATAAATTTTTTCTCCAGGAGCAGCATACATTAATATATTAAAAATTGTAGCAGCATCTCCAACTATATCATTATTAAATAAAGCATATGAAATATAAAAAATTATAACTATTAAAGCTAATGATATAATATTATAAATTAATGATGTTATAATTTTTACTTCTGAACAATAAATTAAAAATATTGTAATGAAAATAAAAGTTATGAAAGCTCCTAAAAAATTTGTTACCCAAACTTGAATTAAATCC
This sequence comes from Isotricha sp. YL-2021a, assembly GCA_023806865.1. Classification (NCBI taxonomy): domain Eukaryota; phylum Ciliophora; class Litostomatea; order Vestibuliferida; family Isotrichidae; genus Isotricha; species Isotricha sp. YL-2021a. The sequence goes on along the minus strand of JAJJLH010002236.1, from coordinate 16,721 downwards.
CCTCTTAATCCATATACTCCCCATAATATACAGTTAAAAAAAGACATCATTAAAAGTACTCCTGGTGTTTCTTTATATGTTATTTTTTCTTTTATTAATGAGTAAAATGGAACTATTGGTGATATATAAAATATTATTGCTAATACTGAACCTATCCAACCAAATATTTCTCCTATGATATCACTCATTTTTTAATTTTTTTTTTTTTTTTTGAGATAATAAGTTTTTTTTTTGATTATTTATTTTTTTTTTTTTGACATAAATTTTTTTGAAAGTTAATTTTTTATTTTATATTTATAGAATTTGGATATTTAATTTTTAATATACTATCATTAATATTTATTTATTTATTTTTTTAAATGTTATTTTTTTTAAAGTTTAATAAATGAGTGATAATAATAATGAAGAAAAAAAAGAAGAAGTAAAAGAAAATAATACAGAAAAAAAAAAAGAAGAAAATGTGTCAAAAAATAATAATTCAAAAAAAATTGATTATTTTAAAACAGATATTGAAAAAGATGAGAATTTATCGAAATATATTGATGTAGATAATACTGAAAAGCCTAAATATCGTTTAAATTTTTCAAAAATAATAAAATTAGCAAAAACTAATAGTTCAAAGTTTGAAAAATATAGTGAAATAGAATATAATTGTAATATTTGTTTAAATTCATCACAAATTGATATAGCAAATAAAATAAATGCATTTAGTTTATTATCTTTTATAAATTTTAATAATCAATTTTATGACAATTTATTTTATTTAAATAATAGAATAATTAAATTATTAAGTAAAGATAAAGGGATTGAAGCTTTTATTTTTATTCGAACTTTATATAGAGCTTCTAAAATTTTATTTGAAAATTTTAAAAATTATTTTCATTCTTATTATTATTTAAACTTAGCAATAATGATTAAAGATAAAGCTAAAATTGATATTGATTCAAGTAAACTTTTAAATTCGTTAATGACAACTTTAAAAGAAAATACTGAAAAATATTTAATAACAAAGCAAAATTTATTTATGAATATGCAAGAATTTAATTCAGAAAAAATAAATTCTATAAAAGAAATTCTTAATAATATTGGAAAAAATAATATTAATAATGATGATAATATATATTATGTAATAAATAAAAATTGGGTAGATAGAGCATGTAATTTTTTTAATGAATATGAAAGATTATTTAATTTACATAATGATGTAGATTTTACTAATTTCATAGCGAAAAGTTTTAATCTCAATAATATATATTGTAAATATATTGGAAAAGAATTAACTAATTTAACAATAGAAGATTCTGATAAAAATATTCCTTTTTTTCCAGGACCAATTGATAATTATTCAATTACAGATTTCAAAGATTTTTGGAATGAAACTGAATTTACAAAATTACAAAATAATTATTTTATAAAAGATGGTTTAGAATTAAATAAAAATTATTATTTAATTAATAAAAATACTTGGAAAACTTTAAATGAAATTTTTCAATCTACAAATGAAATTAAAAGGAAAGGAAATGATATTAATTTAATGGTTTTAAAATGTATTATTTTTGAAAAAAATTTACAAAAAAAAGAATATATTAATCATTTAAGAAGGAAATATATTCAAATTTCAAAAAAAGAATCAGTTTATGATTTAAAAGATAAAATATTAAGATCCATAAATAATGTAAAAAAAACTTATAAAGAATTAATTTTAAAAATAAAACAAAAAGATAATGATTATAAAGAAAATACATTAACATATGATGAAAATGATGAAAACAATAATAATATAGAAGAAGAAATTAATTTAAATAAAAAAAAAATACATTTTTTTGAATGTTCATATGAAAAAAAAGATATTTTATCAGAAATGATTATTGCATATTCAAATTCAATAAAATCAATAAAATATGAGATTCAAAAATTAGATATAGAAGAATCACTTTTAATGGAAAATTTTCCATGTAATGGTTTAAGAAAAAATAATAATTTATTATTAATTGAAATAAAAGATGAAAATGAAGAAAATTTCTTAAATGAAAATGATAATAAATGTTCAGAATGTCAAAAAGAAATAAATAAAGAAACAGAATTTAAATGTGAAAAATGTAATTTAAATCAATATTGTTCATATCAATGTTCAAAAAAAAATGAAACTCATAATAAAATTCATAAATATTTAGATAATTTCTTAATAGAAGAATTTTCCTTAAAAAAATTATTTCAAATAAATATACAAGACATAGTAAAAGAAGAATCAAATCATGGTTTATGTGGTTTATTAAATTTAGGAAATACATGTTTTATGAATAGTGTAATTCAATGTTTATCAAATACAGAAGATTTAACAAAATATTTTTTATTAGATTTTTATGAACAAGAAATGAATTTAGGAAATCGTTTTGGTTCAAATGGAAATTTAGTAGAATCATATTCAAAATTAATAAAATTATTATGGAATAGAGAAAACAATAATCCAATAAATCCAAAATTTTTTATAAGTGAAATAATAAAAAAATTAAAACAATATAGATATAATAATCAACAAGATGCACATGAATTTCTTTCTTTATTTATTGATAATTTACATGAAGATATTAATAGAATTAGTAATAAACCTTATATTGAATTAAAAGAAAGACAAGAAAATGAAAATGATGAACAAGCTTCTTATAGATGGTGGAAAAGTCATAGATTAAGAGAAAATTCTATTATTTCTGATTTATTTTATGGACAATTTAAATCTGATATTATATGCTTGAAATGTAATAGAAATTCTATTACTTATGATCCTTTTATGTTTTTAGGATTAAGTCTTCCTATTAGTTCTTTTAAAATTAAGCTGAAATTTTTTTATAAGAAAAATTGTTATTCTATTGATTTTCTTATTTGGGGAGATTGTAAAATTTTTGATTTAAAAAATAGATGTTTTGAATTGAATGTTTTGAAAGAATTAAATATTGAGAAAAATTTAAATTTAATTGAAGCGGTTGCTTTAAATAAAGAAAAAATTATTAATTCTATTGTTAAAAATAATGAAGATATAGTTTATAATTATATAAAAGAAGGGCAAGAAATTTGTTTATTTAAAAAAGATTCTTTGGATTGTTTTAATATTTATTGTTATCCTGTAAAAATAACTTCTGAAGATTCAATGATATTTGGTAAAAGTTATAAAATAAATTTTTTATCTTATCCAATTGGAATTTCTGTTAATCATAATACAACAATTGAAAATTTAAAAAATATTATTTATGAACAATTAAATCATATGTTAGATTTAAAAGTTGACACTCAAAATAATTTATTTAATTTATATATTTATCACAATTTCAAAGAAAAAAGTTTTTCCTTTAATTTTTTTAGTACTAAACCAACATGTGAATTTTGCCATCAAAGATTTAATCAATCATCTCCTTTTTGTAATATAAATTCTCAATTTAACAATACAGAAATATTAGGAAATATAATAAATCAATTTCAAAATAATCGTCCATTAATTTTATTATTTGAAAGTGAATATTTCATAAATGAAAGTGCATATATAAATTCAGATATGTTAATTAAAAATTATATTCCAATTCCATTATTAGAAAATGCAGAAAAAACATCATTATATAATAGTTTAGAATCATTTAAAGAAGATGAAAAATTAAATGATAATGGATGGTATTGTAATAAATGTAAAGAACATACTCAAGCAATAAAAAAATTAAATATATATCGTGCACCAAATTATTTAATAATTCATTTAAAAAGATTTAGAATAAGAAATGGAATTAAAGGACAACAATTTGGAAGAAAAAATGAAGTTTTTATAAGTTATCCAATTAATAATTTTGATTTATCTGATTATGTTATTGGACCAAATAAAAAAAAAGCTATTTATAATTTATATGGTGTTGTTGAACATTTTGGTAGTTTATCTCAAGGTCATTATATTGCAAAATGTAAAAATTTTGGAAAATGGTATTTATTTAATGATCAAGAATGTGATGAAATTAATGATAATATTGTTAGTAAAAATGCTTATTTACTTTTTTATAAAAGGAAAGGATTGGAAAATGAATTTTAATTTTGGATTATTATATTATTATAAACAATTTTTAGTTATTAAAATTTAAATAAAATTATTTTGACATATATTTATATTTATTTAATTATTTATATCTCCAAACAAATTATTTATTTTCTTCTTTTTTTTTATCATCATTATTTAAATAATAAATTTGAAGTTGTTTTAAAAAAGTTTTTTTTCTTATACTTAAATTTTCTAAAATTTCAGGACTAATTTTTTCTATAAATTCATGTTTAATAGAAATTTGACATTCATATTTATTAATTTTCCAAAAATTATATTTAATAATTTGTTTGGCTACAGTAGGTTTACCATCAATTAATTCAATTGCTAAAACCCAATTTTTAACTCCTTCTTTTTTATCTAATTGAATAACTTTAATATTAAAAATTTCATTTTTTTTAGATACAACAGTAAAAATTTCACCTACTTTTAAATTTAAAACATTTATACGTAATAAATTTATATTTGGAAATAATTTATTAACTTTTTCACCATTAGTTATAAAATAAAATAAATCTTCCATTTTTGCATTAATAATTGCACTTTCATATTGAAAAAGTTCTAAAGAAGATTCATCTAAAAGTTTTTCTATTTTTTTTAATATATCAACATATTCATATTTAAATTCACCAAAATTCATATAATTATTAATTCTATCAGAATTATATTTTATTTTTATTCTTAATAATGATGTATTATCTTTTGTAACTTGATAAACAATACTTTTAATTATTATTTTTTCATTTAATGAAGTATTTAATTCCCAAGTTATTTTTCTAAATTGAGAATAATTTAAAACTTTTATTACTTTACCAACATAAGGTAAAATACCAAAAATTCTTCCTTCAAATTCATTTCCTGTTGTAAAAGAATCTTTTCCTTTTGTTACTATTGGTGGAAAATGCTTTCTTCCATTTATTATACTTATTCTTAAAAAATTTCTTGCTACTAACCAAACTCTATCTATATTATGATGGAGATGATAACTTTTATCTAAATTATATTTATATTTTTCTTTTTTTAAATTTGTCATTTTTTCTTTTTTTTATCTAAGATTTATAAAAAAAAAATTATTAGATTATATTTTAAATTATTTTTTTTTGGTTTTTTATTTTATTTTTATTAAACTTTTTTATTAAAATATTTATATATTTCAGGAAATCTTATTGAATTTTTATTGTTTGTTTGGTTTTTTTGTTTTTTTAATTCTTCAATTTCTTTTTTTTTTAATTCTTCTTTTTCTTTTTCTTTTTCAATTTTTAACATTTTTACTGTATTTGTTAAATCATCACTATCTTCTTCTTCATATTCAGGTTCTTCAATAATATCTTTTCTAAATTTAAAAAAATTTTTTTGATTCGTATTAAACATAATATCAATATCATTTTCTTTATCATTTTCATTTATTTGATTATCATGACCAATATTCATTTTGAATAAATTTTTTTTATTCTCTTCTTTACTTTTCTTTAATACATTATTAAAATTCCATTCAGTAATTTTTTTCTTTATTTTCTTATTATCATTAAAATTATTTAAATCATTATATAAAGTATTTTTTAAACTATTATTATCTTTCTTTTTTTCTAAATCAAAAGGAAATTCATTTAAAAAAGTATTAATTCCAATATTATTTCTATATTCTTTTAAAATATTAGGCCATTTATTTGAAGAAGGAGTTTTAAAATATTGATTTTTATTAATAGCATTTAATCTAATTTCTTTATTCTGGAAATTTTTAATTGGATTATTCCAAGGTGAATTATTATTATAATTAGGATAAAAATTTTTTTTATTTCTTGCAGTCAAATTTCTTTTTTTTTTTGATTTTTGAATCTCTAATAAATAAATATATGCTGGATTATTTTTATCAGGAATAAAAGATTTTTTTCTTGTTGTTTTACTTGTTTTTGTACTTGTTTTTGATTTTGATGTTGTTGCTGAATTTATCTTTTGATCATAATGAAATCCTGTTCTATAATATTTATCATTATTTTCAAAATTATTCTTTTTTATTTTGTTAAACCATTCATTTTCTTTTTCTTTTTCATATTCTAAGTCTGATAATCTTTTCTCTTTTGATACTTCATAATTTTCATTATGAAAACTATTTTTTTTATTTTTATTCCTAAGATTTATTAAATTTTATATTTACTTTTCAAAATAGTCCATTTTATTTATTTAAATTTATTTTAATAAAAGAAATTAAATTAAATTAAATATTAATAAATTAACCATTAAAATTAATAATTTTCGAAAGAGGTAATTTTGGTAAAGAAGAATCTCTTCTAAAAATTACGTTTTGTTTTGAATTATCTTTAATTCTATTCTTTTTTAATATTGAACAAGTAGAATTAATACTTATTGTTTTTTTTTGTTGAATATTTATATTTTTACTTATATTATCAATAAAATTAGGATTTTTATTAATTGTTATATTTGAACAATTATTAGATTCATCTTTATCAATGTTTATAATATTATAAATTGTACTTTTATTAAATCTACCAGGTGAAGACATTGTTGAATAATTTAAACTATTATTTTTTCCATAAACACTTTTTGATTTTTTTCCTCCTAAAATATAATTATTATATGAAGTCATTGCCTTTTTAATTTTTTGATGAAAATTTTTTATTATATTGTTTGGATTTAAATTATATGATAAATTACTTATTTCATTATATGATTCTAAAACTGATTGATTTATTTTGTTTTTTTGACTAGCATTTTGATTATTTAATATTCTTTCTAATGGAGAAGAAATATTATATTGTGATTTTATTAAGAAAACATGTTTTAAACTTTCAATTAAATTATATTTCAAAATATTATTTTCTTGTTCTAATTTAATAACCAAATTAGATAATTTAATAATTCTATTCCATAAATAATTAATAACCTGATCTTTAATTTGACTTTGAATATTTTTTTTCATAAAATAAATTAATCATAATAATTTTAAACTGAATATGAATATTTATAATATATATTCAAAAAAAAAAATAATAATTTTTTCCAAAATTGAAAAATTAATTAAAAAAATAATTAATTATCCCCAAAAATCTAAACAAAAACATATAATATCAGAAATAAAGGAAAAAAAATGTTATAAATTTATTAGACTACTATTATTAAAGGAGATGTTGAATATGAAGCTAAGAGTAATTATTTTAACAAATTAGAAACATGAAATTAAGTTTTTTTTGATTAATAAAATGATTAGAACAGTTTCTACTTTTAGGAAAGTTTTGGTGAAAGGAGATTTTTTTGAATTCTTTAAATTTATTTTTTTTGATAATAATAATTAAAGTTTTTTTTTTATTTTTTTTTTGTTGAGTTTCAATTTATAAACAATTTTTTTTTCTCATTATTTTTTTCATTAAAATAAATATTAAAATATAATTAATAAATATTACATTTTTTTATTATTCATTCATATATAGTTGAATTTAAAGAAGCATTCATAAAAGGTTTTTTTCCAGTTAAACTTTTATACATTTCTCTTATATCATAATCATCTTTATATTTTTGATCAGATGTAATTTCATTTATATATTTTTCCAATTCAGGAACAGTTAAATTTTTACTTATATTCATAACTTCTAATTGATTTCTTTTATATAATTTTTTCTTCCCAGGAAAATCTTCAAAACTTTTTTCAAAATCAATTAACTTTTTCCCATCAATATGTAAATCACTCATAATTGCTAATTCATTTATAACATTCCCTCCATTTGATAAAACTGGTAAATATGGATTTTTTCTAAATGTTTTAATATAATTTTCATTAATAAAAGGTTTTCTACATTTTAAAACATAATTAGGACTTTTTTCAAAAAATCTTCCCCAAAATGGTTTTTCATTTGTTCCAATATTAATATAACAATCTCTATTTCCTTTAAAATTTTTTGGTCTTCTTAAATCAAAATACCAATTATTATCACCTAATTTAATTTCTTTTGGTGTTTTACCTTCTATTGTATTTAATACTGCTTTTCTAAATAAATATGAATCTACATTTGTCATTAATAATTGTTCTTTTTTCTTTTTTGTTTTTCTTACTAAGTAATTTTCCATTGTTTTTGACATATTATTTAATACGTCATATTCATTTAAATTTTTTTCTTGATTTTTTAATTGGTCTCTTATTAAATTTGGTAATGTTCTTAATAATATTTTATTATCTTTTTCTTTATTTCTTATTGTATGATTTTTAATATCTGTATAATAATTTTGTAAATATTTACTATCTATTATATCAAAATTATCTCCTTTTTTTTTTAATAATTGTGCTTGAGTTTCTGTTGTTTTTGAAGATTGATTTAAAATTTTTTTTGTATTTGATTTTTTTAATGTACTCTTTTGTAAATAATTAGAATTTCCTACAAAAGAATATGGAATTAATTCATTGTTTTCATCATATCTTGGTCCTCTTGGTTTTCTTCCTACATATATGTTTGAATCAGTATTTAAAAAATTACGTTCGTCACCAAAAAATTTTTCTATTTCATTTATTATTTGTATTCTGTCTTTATGATTTTTTATTGAACTTATAAATAAAGTTTTTGGTTCTGTAGTTTGATTTGTTTCTAAAAAGTTTATATGGGAAGAAGTTGTCATTTTTTTAATTTATATTTATTTTTTTTAAAATATTTATTTTTAGTTAATTTTATATTTTTATTATTTTAAAATAATAAAATATTTTTTTTAAAATTCTTTTGTTATAAATTAAATTAAAAAATCGGAATTTTCAAACAGAGGAAAAAGAGTTATTAAAATAAAATAATTTTAAAAATAAAATATAAGTTGGAAAAATAAAAACAAAAAAAAAAATTAAAAAAAATAAAAATATATATTTACATATATAATAAATTATAAAATTATATTAAAAAATAATGATACTAAAAACCCTTATATTTTTAAATGAATATACAAAGACTAAAATATTTAATCATAATTAATTAGATTTATTCATCTAATATTTTTTCAGAATCTTCACTTTCACTTATACTTTTTTTAATAAGAAATTCATCAATAATCTTATCTACATTATTTTTAAAGTCTCTTAAAACGGCTTCTTCATTTATAAAATGTTTAGAAGTACCAAATTTTTTTTTAATTCTTTCATTTAATAATTTATAAGAGGAATTTTTATCTATAATACCACTATGATTTATATTATTAAAAAATAATGGTGATAATGCAGTATTAAATTTTGAAGGGGTAATAGTTAATGATTGATGATTTAATTTATTCTTAATCATTGAAGAAAATTTTGAATTTTCCTTTTTGTTTTTTAAGGAAATTCCTTCTTCCATTGTCTTATTTTTTTGTTCTACTTTTACTGCTGATAATTCATCATTTGAAGAATTAAATATACAACAATTTATAAAATTAGAGAGCATTTATCGTTGATATTTATTGGAAAAAAAATTTTTTTTAAATATAATTGTAACTATTATTATAATTTATTTATAATTAAAATAAATTAATTTTTTGAAAAGATAATCTAAAATTGTAAAAATAATATTTATTGCTTGTTCTTAATTAATAATTTTATTTTTATTTTTAATTTTTTTCAATAAATATAATCTTTTTAAAAGACCTTTGATTAAAAATAAATATTTTATCTAACTAATTTTTGCTCAAATATTATAAATTTTATATTTAAATCACTATCCAAATTTAAATTGATATTACATAAATAAAATAAAATAAATATTATTATTGATAGAATCATAAAATATAAAAAATAAATTTTATAATTAAAATTAAATTAAATTAAATCAAACAAAAAAAATAAATCACAATAAATAAAATATTCAAATAAAAATATAAATAAATATAAAAAAACTCAAAAATGAATTATGAAAACTCAAGTAAAGAAAATTCCCAAAGTCAACAAACTGAAACAGCAAAATCAGAAACAATTCAAAGTGAAAATTCATCAGATGAAAACAAAAAAAACCGAAAAAATTCAAAAGACCAATCAGATAAATCAAACGATATTCTTTTAAACAACTTTGTAATATTATCTAAAATAGGAAAAGGTTCATTTGGAAAAATATATTTATCATATGATATGAAAAATAATAAAGAAGTAGCAATAAAGAAAGAAATAAAAAAAAATTTTTCAAAAAAATCACCAATTAAAAATGAAGGTAAAGTATATCAAGAATTATTAAGTATTCCTTCACATATTGATTTATCAGGTTTAAATATAATTCCTCAAGAATCTAATCAAGGAATTCCAAAATTTTATGGAATTGGAGAATGTAATGATTTCTATTATTTAATAATTGAATTTTTAGGTCCTAATTTATCAGAATTACTTAAATATTGTGGTAATAAAAAATTTAGTATTATTACAGTTTGTTTACTTGCTATTCAAATGTTAAATAGAATTGAATTTATACATAAACATAATTTTATTCATAGAGATATTAAACCAGAAAATTTTTTAATTGGGACTAATGAAAAATCAAATATTGTTTATTTAATTGATTTTGGTTTTTCTAAAAGATATAGAAATATAAAAACTCATAATCATATTCCATATAGAGAAAATAAACCTTTAACTGGTACTGCAAGATATGTTTCTATAAATACTCATTTAGGAATTGAACAAAGTAGAAGAGATGATTTAGAAAGTATTGGTTATCTTATTATATTTTTTTTAAAAGGAAATTTACCTTGGCAAGGATTAAAACATGGTAAAAATCATTATGAAAGAATAAAACAAAAAAAATTACAAATTCCAACTGAAATTTTATGTTATGGTTTACCAGAAGAAATATTAGTTTATCTTAATTATTGTAAAAATTTAAAATTTGAAGATAGACCAAATTATGATTATATTAGAGGTTTATTTATTAGATTATTAAGTAATTCTTCTAATACTTATGGGATAACTAATGATAATTTAAAATTTGATTGGTGTTATGAAGATAGATATAGACTTTTAGAACTTTTTCAAATGAAGAAAGATGATTCTAGTATTGAAGAAGATATTTATCTTAATTTAAATCCTCATAAACAGAAAATTACTCCTGGAAAAAATAATAAATTATTATCTATGATTGATGAAGTTAATATTAGAGAAGTTAAATCTAATGAAATTAATAATAATGAAGGGGAACATATTTTTTCTGAGTCGTCTTATAATTCTGAAAATACTATTAAAGTTAATTTTAATGGGATTAAAGAAGAAAATGAAAAAAATGTTCATGGTGTTTTAAATTCTATGATTCATTCTGAAAAAATTGATAAATATATTGATACTTTAATTCAATCTATTAATAATGAAGAAGAAAAAGAAAATGAAAATAATAAAAATGAAAATCATAATGAACAAAAAGAAGAAAAAAAAGAAGAAAAAAAAGAAGAAAAAAAAGAAGAAAAAAAAGAAGAAAAAAAAGAAGAAAAAAAAAAAGAAGAAGAAGATGAAGAAGAGAAAAAAGAAAAAGAATTAGAAAAGCAAACAAGAAACGTCTTAAAAAAAATAAAAAATTACACATTAATGCCAAAACAAACAAAAACAAATAACAAAGATGATGACCCAGAAGAAAGAATAAAAGAATTGGAAAATGACAACAAATCTCGTACTCCATGGAAGCATTTAACTTATGGAGGATTAAAAAATATTCAATTAATTCTTCAAAAAGAAAAAATAATAAAAATAAGTAAAGAAAAAGTAACAGACTATTATCAAATATTAGATGATTTAGGTCATGGAACATATGGTAAAGTAAAAAAAGTTTTACATAAGCAATTAGGTGAATTTAGAGCAATGAAAATTGTAAATAAAAAATTACATTCAAGTCACAATGAAATAGAAATACTAAGAAAAATATCTCATCCAAATATAGTAAATATTTTCGAAATATTTGAAGATAAAAAAAATAATTATATAATGAGTGAATTTTGTGAAGGTGGAGAATTATTTACTGCAATATCAGAAAGAGGTTTCTTTAATGAATATGAAGCAAGTAGAATAATGAAACAATTATTAGAAACAATAAATTATTTACATTCAATAAATATAATTCATAGAGATATTAAACCAGAAAATATAATGTTAATGCAAAATGGTAAAGATTTAAAAGTAATTGATTTTGGTACAGCAATTGAATTACCAAAAAGGAAAAAATTAACAAAATTAATAGGAACATCATATTATTTAGCACCAGAAGTTATAAATCATAATTATGATGAAAAATGTGATATTTGGTCAGCTGGGATAATATTACATATTTTATTATGTGGTTATCCACCTTTTAATGGTCCTTCAAATAATGCTATTTATAGTGCTATTCAACATAGTAAATTATTATTTAAAAGAGAAAATTGGGTTAATATTTCAAAAGAAGCTATTAGATTAGTTAAAAAAATGCTTGATAAAAATCCTAGAAAAAGACCTTCTGCTGAAGAATGTTTAAAAGATTTTTGGTTTGAAAAATTATCTTTTCATGGTGAAGATAATAATGGTATTGGTAAAAAAAATAAAGTTGAAATTATTGAAAGAATGGCACAATTTGTTCAACAAAATAAATTTAAACAAGCAGTTCTTCAATTTATATCTACACAATTTAATTTGAAAAAAGAAGAAGAAAATTTAAAACAAATTTTTAAAACATTTGATAAAGAAAATAAAGGAGTAATTTCTAAAAAAGATTTTGAAGAACAAATTGATAATATTTATGGTGGTGTTATTAGTCAAGAAATTACACATGTGTTTTTTAGTCATTTAGATTTGGATAATTCAGGAGAAATTTCTTATAATGAATTTTTAACTTCTGTTATTGATTCACAGAAAATTTTAACTGAAGATAGATTAAGAAAAGCTTTTGATATGTTTGATAAAGATGGTAGTGGAGCTATAGATCTTGATGAAATTAAAGTTTATTTTGGTGGAAATGATAAAACTTGGAAAAAAGTTTTAAAGGATATTGATTTAAATGGTGATGGACAAGTTGATTTTGAAGAATTTAAAAAAATGATGATTGGGATTGATCCTGGGGATATTGTAGCTGATAATACTGTTGGAAAGGATTAATTTTTTTTTAGTCTTATGTAAATGCTATTTATGATTTAATCTTTATAAAATATCATTCATCTTATGATATATTTTTATTGTTATAAAATTATTTTTTATTGTTAATTTTATTTGGATTATTTGTTTATAATGTGAGATATAATTTTTTATTAAAAGATTTTTAATTTTTAATAAAAATTTTTTAATAATTTTTTAATATAGTTAATAATTTATTTTAATAGAATATATTTCATTTGATAAGATTATTAATTATAATTCTTATGTTAAAATCATTCTTAATGTGTTTTTAAAAAGAGATTAATAAATATATTTTTTAATATTTTAAAAAAAAAAATTTATTTCTTATTTTAAAAAATTTGTAAATATTAAATAATTAAATATTATTCACCTTTTCCCCAAAAAAAACTTATTTTTCCTTATTTAATACTCCATGTTCAGGATTTAAATAATCAGAACTATATTTTCCTTCAACATCATCAAAAGGAGATAAATAAACTAAAATAGCCCCAGCACAGCAAAAAACACAATATAGAATATAAGGAAGTCTAAAATAAACATGATATAAAGCCAGCATCCAAATTTGAGAAAAAGCACATAAACCCATATAACAAGCAATTTGAAATCCAGAACCTAAATCTTTAGTTTTGGCTTTGTGAAAATCTATTAAATGAGATACTAAAATATTTGCACCAATATAAGTTACAGAAGTATAAATTCCAATTAACCAACTGAATGTTGCTTTAATAAAAATTGCGAAAAAGGTTACTAAAGCAGCAAGAACAAAACAAACCATTAAAAAGAGTTTTTTTGTTAGAATTTTTAATAGAATTAAAAATGCTGCTGCAATTGAAAAAATTAATGAAATTAAATAAATTAAAACTTGACTTTTAACAACTCTATTATAAACATTTTCTTTATTTCTATATAATCTTGCTTTAGTATTTGGAGTTAATATTAAAATTCCATAATAAGCTCCTGCTAAAATTAATATTGAAAGATATAATACAATACTGGAAGAAGCATTATTTTTAACTGAATCAAAAGTAGATAAAGAAGAATTATATAAACTTGAATTATAAATATCATTTTGAATTGTCTTTTGTTCATCATCAGATAATTCAGTATCTTTATTTATACTTTTTAATATAATAAAAGCATTATCTTTATCACCATTTAAAATTAAATTAGAAGGACTATCATATATAGTAAAGAAATTAAGTAATGCAGCACAGACTGGTAAAAATAAATAAATTGCCAATAATCCTCTTAATCTTTTTCTTTCATAATTAGGCATAACCCACCATCCTAATAAAGCATCAACAAAACAACCTAATTGATAAATTGCCCAAAGTAAAGCAATATAAAAATTTCTATTTTTATTTGATCTATATTCAGAAAAAATATTAATAATTATAACAACATAAGCACCTAATAAAAATCCCATTAAAAATCTAAAAATGAATAAAATAACTTTATTTAAAAAAATCATTAATATTAAATGAATAACTGCAATTCCAATTGAGCATATTTTACAAGGGAAAACTCTACCATGAATATTAGTAATATAACCAATAGCAAAAGCACCAATTGCAAATCCAAAAAAAATTAAAGAAGCACAAAATTCTTCAAATACATTTCCATAGTTCATTTTATTTTTATAGGGTATTAGGAGAAATATATATAAATTCATTTCCATTCCTGTTAAAAATATTGCTATTGCTGCATTTAATAATGAAAGAAGAGGAAAATAGGAAAATTCTGATTCTGTGATTAGTTTATCTACTGTTATTGTTGCAGTTGTTTTATCTACTGATGAATAGTTTTCTTTTTCCATGTTTTTCCTTTATTTGTTTTTTTTTTTATGTTTATTTGAATTAATTAAAATTTGTAAATTATCTGATTTATATGAGTTACAACAAATTTCAATATTATTTATTTTAAGGTCTATAACAATATTTCCTAAATAATTTTGATTAGATATAAATAATTTTTTATATTCATCAATTTTATAAGTATTATAAGAAAAATTTACATTTGGTTCTGTTGTTCCAATAGAAATATAATTTATTGGACATGATTTTTCTTTTTCATAAATAATATAATTTCCACTTAAATCAGTTCCACAAATTTTATATTTCGAATTAGAAAATATTTTATTTAAATTATCAACATATAAATTATAATAATTTTTATTAAATAATAATGAATAATTATATGATTTTTCATTCAATTCTTTATTTTGTTTTAATTCTTTTATAACATGATTATAATTTAATAAAAAATCAATATAATCTAAATTTTTATTTTCATTTATTGTCATTGCAAAATTTTTATTCAACCATTTATATAATTTTTGTTGTTTATAATTCGGAGTTCCTTTAAAATCAAATAAAGAAATTAAATTATTTTCATTTAATGATTTAGAAATTGATATTGATGGAATTGGATTCTTTTTCCAATTCTTAATTAAATTTAAATAATTCCCATTTTTAAAAGTGATGTTGCTTTTGTTTCTTTGTAATTATATGAAATTTCACCGTTATTTTTATTGTATTTAAACTCAGCTTTCGGATCAACCCCTTTTATTACCGCAAATCTCGCTATTTCTGCAGTTAATAAAGGAATAACATATTTACCGTACGGAGTAGTATTTCCTGATTCATCTTGTAATTTGCTGTCTTTTGGCAACGAATCGTTTACTTTGTCGAGAACTTCTTTTGCAAGAGATGACATTTCTCTTTTGTAAAGTTTATCGGTTTCGTTATATGCGTTGGCAAATTCTCTTGTTACATGCTGGTTTCCGTCAACGTACATATCGTATCTGGAAACACCGATTTGATCTTCTTTTATCGCTCTTTTTGACATATAAGGAGAAGATAAAACAGATACTATATCGTCACCTACCTCAATGGAATCCAACGGTGTGTTCATCAAACCCTGAAGAATTGCACTGCTGTATATTCCGCTTGTATCCGTACCTTGAAGTTTGTACCTTCCTCTAAGAACATTTTTTACAATAATATTGTTTACATCCAAATCTTTTGGTAAAACTTTTCCGTCAGAAAGTTTTTCAATTTTTTTCGCTATAGTTTCGGCATCTTTTCCGTGAATATCTTTTAATTGTTGGGCGACATTTAAAGTTAAAATCTGGTTTGTTTTCTTTGTCCAATATTTTGCCGAAGATACCGCATAATCCTGAGTTTCCATATTTTTGCGTGTTATAAGTTTTTTCAGCTTAATACGTTTTTCAGGATCGGTAATACTTTTTAGCATTTGGGTTTCATAATGCGATTGCACAAAGCTCAATTTTGCAATATCGGGGTTTGCATCCCAGGTTTCAAATCCGCCTTCAAATTTTCCGTCAAGAACAAAATTTTCAAACTGAGCAACGGCTCTTGTGCCGGCTGCGCTGTATAACTTGATTTTTTTGATTTCGTTTGTCTGCTTTTTGTTGTAATCGTTTAATAATTCAAGATTATGTTTATAAACTTCAGGATCAATCTTGAATGAATAAGGAACAACTGTGTCATTATGATTATTTATATCTAAACTGCTTTCCGGCAGTCTATCATACGATTTGATTAATTTTTT
>JAJJLH010002235.1:0-32138 GCA_023806865.1 Isotricha sp. YL-2021a | reverse complement strand
ATATGATTTTAAAAATATGAATAAAAATAGGATAAATAATACAGATAATAAATAAAAAAGATGTAATAAATATCTTTTTTATTTTTTTATCTATTTATTATTTTTTTATATTTTTAATTATTAATTAATTCAGTATTTTGAAAATTAATATTCATAAAATTTAATTAAATTATCATTCTTATAAAAATAAATTAAATTAAATTAAATTTATTTCTATATTAAATAAAAAATTAAATAAAAATAAACAAATTATTTACAATAAAAAAAACAAAAAAAATTGTTTTATAATTATAAAATCAATTTAAAAAGAAAAAAAATAAATATACCTATCTTACAAAAAACTTTTTTTTAATTTTTACAAGCCCCCTACCTTAAAAAATGACCCCACCGAGAGTCGAACTCGGGACCCACACCGTGTTAAGGTGTTGTCATAACCAACTAGACCATAGGGTCACATAAAATTAAAAAAAACTTTATTATTTTAATTAATATTTCAAATTTAAAATTAACTAATAAAATTGATAAATATTATAAAAATAAAATAGAAAGATATAATAAAATATTTACAATATTTAAATAAAATTTATTTTAATAATTTAAATTAAAAAAACTAATTAAATTGTGTAAAACACTTATTCATTATTTTTATTACTTTTAATATTATTATTTTCTTTTTCAATTTCACTTCTTCTTTCATCAATAATTTTTTTATAAATATTTTCTAATCCTTCAAATTTAATTTTTTGAGTATTAATTTTCAAATTTTCTATTTTTTTTTGTATAAACTCACTTTGTTTAGGAATAACAAATTTTTTTCCATCATCATCATTATCATCAAAAATAACAATATTACTATCAAAAGTTTGTTTCTTAATAGTTCTATATAATATTTTTCCTAAATATTTTTCAGAAAATTGACAATCACTAAATAAATTTTTCAAACTCATTTCATTAGAAACAATATTATCAAATAATTTTTCTTCAGAATTTAAAAAATTTTGATCTTTAACAATTTTATCATTATAGCCTTCATTATTATTAATTACATTATTAACATTCATAGGATTTAAATTTGGTAAATTAGGTAAATTATTAGGTAAAATATTTGGAATTGATAAATTTTGATATTTAAATTGAGTAGGATTCATTGGAGGAAAAAATCCTGTTCCTCTTAATGGAAATGGATAATTCATTATATCATTTTTTACTAATAAATCTTCTTTTAAATTTTTATGATTTGATGATGATGATGACGAACGCTTTGGTTTTTTTTTTGAAGAATGATCTGAATGATATGAACTATGTTTTGAATGGTGAGTATGACTCTTATCTTTTGATTTTTTTATTTCTTTTTTTGATTTTTCTGAATCTTTTGAACGATGCTTTGATTCTTTTGATTTTTTATTTGATGAATGATGATGACGACTTCTTTCTCTGTGATGACGAGATTTTTTGTCTTTTGATTTTGATGTGTGACGATGTTTATGTGAACGAGATGAACGAGAATCATCACTTGAGGAATTCATTTTTTAATTTTTTTTTTTTTGAAGTTTTTTTTTTATTTTATTTTATTAATGAATAAAGAAAAATATTAAATTTTGAATATGGGGGTAAATGTAATTTTTTTATTATATGATATTTATATTTTTTATTATAGTGTTGTATAGCTGAAAATGTAAATAAATGTTCTATACCTTATTTTAATTGTAATAAATTAATAAAAAAAACAGAATCAATTGATGAAAAAGCAGAAGTATATATTTTAAATGATAATGACTTAAAAATAAAAAATATTAACTTAAATAAAAGTGATATAATAAATATGGGTGATTTTTCAAAATCTTTTACAGAACCTCAAAAAATTTTAGAATTAATAGTAGAAAATTCAGTAACAATTCAAAA
Source organism: Isotricha sp. YL-2021a (assembly GCA_023806865.1). NCBI lineage: Eukaryota > Ciliophora > Litostomatea > Vestibuliferida > Isotrichidae > Isotricha > Isotricha sp. YL-2021a. The sequence continues at coordinate 30,236 of JAJJLH010002235.1, read as the reverse complement.
AGGTGAATCAATAATTATAAATCCTAATGGATTATTAAATTCTAAAAAAAAACGAAGAAAAATTAATAATGAAGTTTTATTTGGTTATTTTTCAGATTTATCTCAAATTGATGAAATTGATTATGAATTACCACCAAATCCTATTATTCAAAGTACTAGTTTAGATAGTTTTAGATTTAATGATAAAAATGAAGGAATATTTTTTTGTATTTATTATAAATTTAATTGTCAAAATTATTTTATTAAAGATTATGAAAAAGGTTATGGTACTTTTATTAAAATTGAAAATGAATATAAAATAAAAGATAATTCTCTTTTTAATATTGGTGATTCTTATTTAGTTTTTACTTTTAATAACAACGAAAATAATAATGAAAATATAAATAATGATATAAATAATATTGAAAATATTAATAATCAAAATGATATTTATTTAAGTTTAAAAGCTTATTCAGGTTCTATTACATATGAACCAATAATTTTTAAATATAATTTGAATAAAGAAATTACAATAGGAAGAAGTGAAAATTCTGATGTGATATTAAAAGATAAAATGTTATCTAGAATACATTGTATTTTATTTTATGATGAAAATAAAGGTTGGTTAATTAAAGATGGAAATGAATTGAATCAACCAAGTACAAATGGAACTTGGGTTTTTGCATATGATGAATGTGAAATATATGATGAAATGATTTTTAAAAGTAATTCAAATTTATTTTCTTGTCATTTAAGAAATATAAGTAATTAAATATAAAAAAAAAGGGGATAAATTATAAATTATATAGTTAAATAATAATTAAAAAAATATTAAAAAAAAACATTTATTATTTTATTTAATCTGTTATAAATTAAATAATAAAAATGTACGACAGACATTTAATAACTTTCAAAGATAAAGCAGAATATTATAATAAAATTTATCCTCCTCTTCATCCAAATTATGATCCAAAAACAAGAATTTTTACTAAAAAAGCAAAAGATAATGATTTTATTTTTCAAAATGGAGAACTTATTTATAGTAAAGAAAAAGATATAGATTTATCAAATGCTAATCAAATTTTTCCTTCATTTAATGATGCTCAAAAAGAACAAAATGTTCATGAAAAAATTTCTTATTATTTAAACAATAATATTGTTCCTGTAAAATTTATTTTTTTTAATATTTATATAGGGATTTTCTTCTGAAAGTTATGATAATTTTAGAAAAGAAAGACTTTATTGTTCTGAAGAAGTTAAAGATCCTGAAGCTTATGTTGTTGATAAAGAATATAATATTAAGAAAGATGATTTGTCTATTTATAATGAAAAATTTTTCCAAGAGAAAGAAATTGATAAAAAAAGAAAGAAAAATGAAGCTGAAAAATTAGGAAAAGAAGCTGGTGCTAAGTAATAAATAATTCTTTTAAAAAGGTATTTGGAAATTATAAAAAATTTTTTTTTATTTAATTTTTATCCAACATATAAAACAATAAGATTAGATAATTTAATTTTTATTTTAAATTAATAAATAATATTCTTATAAATAAATAAATTTAAAGATTCAAAGAATTTAAAAAAACACTATATCAAAAAATTAAAATATTAAAAAAAATAAATCATTACAATATAATACTACAATCATCAATTTCAAAAAACAATTCAAATAATTTAAAAAAAAAATATAATCATTTTTTCAAAAAAAAAAAATATAAATAAAACGTTTATAAAAAAGAAGTTATATTAAAATAAAATAAAAAAAAAAAAAATGTCTCAAAATGGAAGTCAAAATGATATAGATGAAAATTTAGAAGAAAGCAAATTAAATAATCAAAATAAAAAATTAGATAAATCAGAACAAGAAATGATAGAATTAAGTGATAAAGGAATAAACACAGACGAACTTTCTCCAGAAGAACTTCAAAAAATAGTTGATAATAATCCTGATTTAATTGGTGAAAATAATTTAAATATTGATGCAGAAGTTAAAGAAGAAGAAAAAGAAGAAATTGATGAAGAAGAATTAAAAAAAAAATTAATTGAAGAATTAAATGAAAAAGATAAAATTTTTGATTTACTTGTTAAATCAAATAATGAATTGAAAAATAAAATTGAAATGTCTAATGAGAAATATAAAAAAATTTTAGAAAAAATTGAAGAAAAAAAAAATGAAGATATTGAATCAAGATTAACTAATCAAATAAGAGAAATGGAAAAAGAAATAAGTGCAAATAATACAGAAACTGAAAGATATAAAAAAATGATTGATAAATTAAAAAATAAAATTGAATTTAAATCTAATTTAGAAAGAGCTTTTAATTTACAAACAATTTTAAAACAAGAAACTACAAAAAATAATGAATTAAAAAAACAATATAATTCATTATTAAAATTAAATGGTGTACAAACAAAATTTATTAATAATTATGATAAAGAAAATCAAATAACTGAAAAAATTGATATTTTAAAAAGTGAAATTAAACAAACTAAAGATAGTATAAAAGAATATCAAGATAAATTTAATAAACAAGATAGATTTATTAGATTAATACATGAAAAAATTTTATCTTTAGAAATGATGATTAAAAAAATGAAAGAACCAAAAATTAAAGAAATAAAATCTTTTACTAAAGAAGAATTAAAAGATACTCTTGATTTAATTAAAACTTTAAAAGATCAAATAACAGAAAATAGAAATCAATTAAATTCAATTACAAAAATAAATGATGAAAAATTACATCAATTACTAGCACAAAATAAAAAAATTGAAATAGATTTTAAAGATGCTGAGAAAGAAAATAAAAGATTAGTTTTTAGGAAAAATGAATTAAAAAGACAAATTAAAAACACTAATATGGGTTACAATACAAAAAATTTCCAAGTTAAAAAAAGTAAATATATATTAAAAAATAAAGAAGAAGAAAAATATCATCAAGATGAAAATATAGAAGAAGAAAATAATAATAATAATATTGAAATTGTAAATGAAAATAATGAAAATGAAAATAATAATAATAATAATAATGAAGAAGTAAATGAAAATAATCAAAAACTCTTTTCAAATAATCAAAATAAAAATGATGAAGGTGAAGAAGAAAATAATGAGAATAATTCTCAAGAAAATAATGAAAATATTGATAGTAATTCTCCTGTTAATAATGAAAATCAAGGAGAAGAAAATGAAAATAATGAAAATGAAAAAGATGATAATCAAAAAGAAGATAATGAAAAAAATGATAATGAAAATAATGATAATGATAATGAACATGAGAAAGAAGATAATGAAAATGATGCTGAAGGTAATGCTGTTCAAAACAATGATGATTTGTTATAAAAAATAATAATAATATAAATATTAATAAAATTTAAAAAAACACTTTTTTCATTTTTATTTTTTTTTTATTAAATAAATTTTTTGTTTAATTAAATTAAAAAATGTATCATTTTAATAAATTACTTAAAAATATATAAATTTAATAAATTTTTTTTTATCATTTAAAAAAAAGAATGAATCAAATAAACACACCAGAAGTAATTTTATCAAAAGTAAATGAATTACTAAAAAAAAAAGATGATGAAAGTGCTTTAATAATAATAAATGATTTCTTAAGTAATAACAAGAAAAAAATTTGGTCAAAATCAATGGAAGAATTAATAATAAAATTTGTAGAATTAGCAATAAATCAAAATAAATTAAAATATTTAAAAGAAGCATTAAATTTTTATAGAGGATTAAGTCAAGTAACAAATATAGATTCTTTTGTTTCTGTTTTAACAGAAACAAAAAAAATTGTAGAAGATAAATTTATTCAAGCTTTAAAAAATTATAAAGGAATTAAAGTAGATATAAATGATTTAGATAATGATGAAGATAATTCAAATGATATTTTTAGTAGTGAAAGTGTATCAAGTTCAAAAGAAAAAGAAGATTTAATTATAAGTCAAAAATTCATTTGGGAAACATATAAAATTTTATTAGATATTACAAAAACAAATTCAAAATTATTTACTTTATATTCTCAAATTTTAAAAGCTGCTTTTGATTTTTGTAAAGATAATAAAAGAACAGTAGAATTTAAAAGATTAAGTGATAGTGTAAGAAATTATTTACAAACATTAATTAAAAGTCAAAAAAAACAAAATTTTTTAAATAAAGTTCAATTATCAAATCCAGAAGTTTTAAGAATTTTAATTCAAATGAGATTAAATCAAATTAATACTGCTACTTATTTAGAACAATGGTTAGAGGCTTTCAAAACTGCAGAAGATATTATTTTTTTAATTGATAAATATGAAAAAATTCCAGCTCCTCAAAAAGATGAGAAAATAAAACAAAAAAAAACTTTAAAATTAAATCCAATTTTAAAATTAGAATTTTATACTAATATTGAAAAATTATTTTGGATTTCAAATTATCCTTTATATCATTCATATGCAAATATAATGGTTAAAAATATTAGTAATAAAGCAAAAATGAATTTAAATGAAAAAACAAAAGAAAAATTAGAACAATTTAATTTAAAAAATATAAATGAAAAAATTATTCTTTCTGTTTTATCGTCTCCTAAAAAAAATTTATATACTAATTATATTAAATTTGGAGATGAAATTTATGAAGAACAAAATGATATTGAAATTGAAACTTGTAAAAGAATGATGTTTATATTAAAATTATCTCATGTACCTTCAAGACAATATTTAATTAATTATATTTTAAATAATAAAATTTTATCAGAATGTCCTTCACATATTCAACAATTATATGATGTTTTTGAAAGAGAAAATAATCCAATTAAAATTACTAAAAAGTTTGTTAAGATTATTTCTATTTTAGAAAAGGAAAATAATAGTGAAAATATAAAGTATATTAATAATTTAAGAGAAAATTTAATTATAAAATGTATTTCTTTATTATCTAAATCTTATGATTCAATATCAATTGATAGATTAATGAAATTATTTAAACCTTGTGGATTAGATGAAATTCAAATTGAAGATATTGTAACTGAAATATCAAGAATTGGTTTAGTTAAATGCCAAATTAATCATGATGATAAAATTATTAATTTCAATATCAATGATAATAAAACTGAATTTTTTAATAAAAATATAAATAATTTTATTATTAATTCAAAGAAAATAATTGAAGAAATTGTAAAAAGAACAAATGTTGATAAAATTAAAAAATTAAGAGAAAAAATATATGAACAAATAAGAATTCAAAATAATGATTCATTTAAAATAACAGAAGAAAGAATGTCAAATATAAAGGAAAAAGTAAAACAATTAAAAGAATATTATGAAAATAAAAACACAATAAAATTTGAATTAAAAGAGCAAACAATAGATATAAAAAAACAAAAAAGATTAGAATTAATTGAACAAGAGAAATTAGAAAAAGAACAAATAAAAAATGCTCAACAGAAAAAAGAATATGAAAATAAAATAAAAAGATATGTAATTGATTTATTAAGAAAATATACAAATTCAATTCAATTAAAAGATGGAAAAAAAATAAAATTAGATGATTTATTAAAAGATTTAAATCGAGTAAGTGAAGAAGAAATATTCAAATCATTACAAGAACAAGAAACTGAATCAAAAATAAAAAAAGAAAGAAGATTACATCAAATAAATAAAAATTTAGATTACACATTAAGAGAATATCGAAAAAGAGATAATGAAAAATTTGAATCTAAAATGAAAAAAGAAGAAGAAGAATTTAATGCAGTTTTAGAAAAACAAAGTAAAGATTATTACGATGAAAAAATAGGAATAAAAGAAACATTAAAAAAATTTAAATCATTTAAAGATACATATTTCTCTAATATAAAAAATGAAAATACTAAAAAATACAATGAAGAAATATTAATATTTAAAAAAGATTTAGAAAAAAAAGTAGAAAATGATATATATAAAGAATTAAAAGAAGAATTTAAAAAATATTATGAAGATTTCAAAAAAAAAGAAGAAGAAGCAGAAAGTAAAAATAAAAAAAGTGAAACTTGGGTTAGTGGTCAAAATAGAAATCGTGATTTCCAAAGAGGAGCAAATTATAAAGAAGTAAAAAAAGAATATTCTCAACCTTTAGAATTTAATAGAGCTGGAAATTTCAAAATAGAAGATCAACCTGTTAGGAAACCAATTAATCAAAATAATAAAGAAGGTTGGTCTAGAAGTGGTAATGCTGAGAAACCCAAAGAGAAACCTAAAGAAACAAATAATTTTAAAGAAGGTTGGTCTAGAAGTGGTAATGCTGAGAAACCTAAGGAAAAACCTAAAGAGAAGAAAGTTGAGAAAGGTAAGGATTCATTGAAAAAAGGAGGGAATGAGAAATATAAAGATAATGATGATGGATGGAGTAGATGGAATAAGTAATGGTTTTTTCTGTTTTTTTATTTAAAAATTTAATAAATTTAAAATTTTTTTGAATGTTTAAATTATTTATATTTTTTTATTTTTTTTAGTATATAAACATTTAAGTAAAGTTATTTTTAAATAAAATGGGTATTTTTGTTTATTTATTATCTAATTCAATTACTTTATTTATTATTTTTATTTAAACTGTAATTTTATAAAAAAGATAATAAACCACAAAAAAAATAAAAAAAGAATCAAAATAATAATCTTAACGATAAGATTTCTGATATCTTGCTCTAGCACCAGGACCACCATATTTTTTAGGTTCAATTCTTCTATTATCAGCAACTAATAAAGTTTTATCATAATTCATAAAATCTCTTCTAACTTTATCTTTTTCTTCTTCATCAACATATTTTTGATTCCAAGCAACAATTCCTTTTGCAATTGCCATTCTCGCAGCATATAATTGTGCAACTGCACCTCCTCCTGAAACTCTAACTTTTATTCTTAAATTTTTAAATTGATCAATACCTAAAATTAATATTGGTTCAAAAATTTTTATTCTTAAAGGTTTTGGTTCTATATTTTGTATTGGAACTCTATTAATTGTTATGTTTCCTTTTCCTTCTTGAACTACTGCATTTGCTATTGCATTTCTCTTTTTACCATGTGTGTATACCATTTTTAAATCTGATTCTTTTTTTATTCTTTGTTTCATATTTTTACCCATTTTTTTTGAATGAATATTTAATTTAAAGATATTATGAAATATAAAAAAAAAATTTAAAAATTAAAAAATTTAAATTAAAAAAAATTAAAAATATAAATTAAAAAATAAATCTATTATAATAATAACATCCAAAAATAAAAAAATATAATTAAAAAAAAAAACAAAAGCAAAAAGAAATAGATATAAAACCAAAAAAATGAAAAATAAAAACATATAAAAAAAATGTCAACCAAATATGAAAAGAACGTATACCTCGCAATGTTGGCAGAACAATGTAACCGTTTCACAGAAATGGTAAATTTCCTAGAAGACATGGTTCGTTCTCGTGACAAAGACCTTAACTCAGACGAAAGAAATCTTTTATCAATAGCATACAAGAATTCAGTATCAGGAGGAAGAAGTGCCCTTCGTACAATAATGGCATATGAAAATAAAGAAAAAAAAAAAGAAAATTCAACATTTCTTCCATTTATTCAAGAATACAAAAAAAAAGTAGAAGAAGAATTAACAAAAACATGTAAAAATGTTCTTGCTACAATTGATTCAGAATTAATGAAAAAAGCATCTGATGATGAAGCTAAAGTTTTTTATACTAAAATGAAAGGAGATTATAATAGATATATTGCAGAATATGCTGATGGTGATTTAAAAAAAGAAGTTTCTGATGCTGCTCTTGCTTCATATAATGAAGCTACTGATCATGCTAAAAGTCTTCCTGTTTTAAATCCTATTGGATTAGGTCTTGCTTTGAATTTTTCAGTTTTTTATTATGAAGTTATGAATGATCATGCTAAAGCTATTCAAATTGCTAGTGATGCTCTTGATAAAGCTAATAAGGAATTACCTAATATTGATGAAGATGCTGAAGAAAATAGAGATACTGTTAGTATTGTTAATTTACTTAAGGAGAATTTAGATATGTGGAAAAGTGAAGAGGAAGGTGGAGATAATTAAATAGTCTTTTAAGGTTTTTTTGGATATATTTGGTTTTTTAAAAGAACTTTCTTTATTTTTAAAATATTTTTTTATTTAAATTTTTGATGTGAATAATATTGAGAAAATTTAAGATTTTTTTTTTTTTTATAATGTTTTGAATATTTTTTTAAATGTTATTTCATTAAATATAATAAATTTATAAAAAAAAAATATAATATTTTATCATTATTTAAAATATACAAAATAATAAATTAAAATTAGTACAGTTAATATAAATAAATAAACTCAATATAATTTTAAATATATAATTTATGATTTGAGATTTAATTCATTAATTCATTTAATTCAATGACTTTTATTTATAATAATATTTTATAATATAAAGACAAAATTTACAATTTATTTTCCACAATTTTTATTTATTTAATTCAGAAAAATTAGATTCAGATTCAAAACTATTAGATAAAGCACATGAATCAAAAGCTGAACTCATAATATTAATTTCTTTATATATATATTCGATTGATTTGGCATATTCTTCATCATCATCAATTTTATCTAAATAATCTAAAGATTCCATTGCCTTATTTTTTTCTTCTAATATTTTACCTAAATTATCCAAAGGTTCTAATTTTAATTTACCACCATAAACAATTAAAGTTTGAAATTTTTTTTTTTCATCTACATTATTAAAACAAGATTCCTTAAACAAACAATAAGGTTTAATAATATTACTACTTGTTGCGTTCATCCTAATAAATAATTTTCGAAAAATTATTAAAAAATAAATAAAAAAAATTATAACATAATAAAAAAAAAAACGAAAAAATAAAAATAAAATAAAAAAATGTCAAACTATAATAGAATCTCAGCAATAAATTCAGATGGTTACAAATCAACATTAAATTACGGAAATCCATCTCCTCAAAATACAACAACAGAAACATTTCGTTCAAATGGAGGAAACATAATCTCAACACCAGAATTTAATAAATCCCGTCCACCATCAATGAATCATTTTTCAAATACTGAAAAATTAAATCCAATAATTTATGATAATAGAATGCAAGATTTAGAAGCAAAATTACAAACTTTAGAACAAGCAAATCAAATTTTACTTTCGAGATTAAATGCTAATGAAAGAAATTTTGATGAACAAATAAAAGAACTTCAACTTCGTGCTTTTGAAGAAAGGGATAATAGAATTAAATCAGATAAGACTATTTCTTTAATTAATGATCAAAATATTTTAAATGCAAATGATTTAAATTCTAAAATTACTATGTTACAAGAATTAATTGATAAAGGAGAACAGATTAATAATCAACAAAGAGAAAGAGATTCTGAATTATATAAAACTTTAATAAGTAAATTAACTGCTAAAGTTTCAGAGACTGTTAAAATGGAAGTTGAAGCTCGTTATAAAGCAGATTTAAATAATAAAGTTTATAGTCAAGGTTTGACTAATCAATTTCAAACTGAATTAGATACTTTAAAAAAAGATTTTGAAGATATTATTAATAAAACTAAATATGATATTCAAACTGTTTCTAAAGAATGTTCTGAAAGAACTCATAATGTTTCTAAATATATTGATCAACAAATCAATGATGCTATTAATGGTAAAGGAAATTCTAGTGAAAATTTAAAGAATTTTGTTCATAAATTAACTGATCAAATTAAAACTAATTTAATATCTCAAAATAATCAAAATGAAAATTTTGCTTTGAGATTTAATAAAATTGAAAATTATTTAAAAATAATGAAAGAAGAAACATATCAATTTATAGGTCGAGTTGAAGAAAGATTAATTACTAAAATGAGAGAAGTTAAATTATATACTGAAGCAAATATTCAAAAAAGTAATGATTATCTTAATAATAATATAATGGAATTTTCAAAGAAAGTAGATCAAAATTTTGATTTATTAGCAGGTCAATTAATAGATACAAGAATGAGAATAAATGAAAAATTTGAAAAAATTGAAATGGAAAGTAGATCAAGATTTAAATCTTTAGTTGATGATATGGATGAAGTTTGTAATAGAATTTATCTATATGAAGATATTTTAAAAAGATATGATGAAGATCATCATATAGTAAAAGAAAATTTAGAAAAAAATATTTCTGATTTAAGAGCTTTATTCGATGTTCATATTGTAAATGAAAGAATGTTATATACAATTGAAAATAATTTTATTCAAGAACAAGTAGATAAAATAAATTCAAATTTAAATGAATATAAAGAAATAACTGATAAAACAATTGAAGAAATGAAAACAGATACAAAAATAAATTTCGATAATGTAAATGAAAGAATAAGTAATCTTGAAAATAATATTAGTTCAATGGCAGAAAAAAATTTAGAAATGTTTGATGATTTTAAAAAGCAAAATGATAATATGGAAGTAAAACAAATAATGTTTGAAATAGAATCAAGAGTTGATAGTGATGTAATAATGGATTTAATTCAAAAAAGTAAAAATACAGAATTTTCATATGGTCAACAATTAAAATTACATGATGAAGATATTCAAAAATCTAAAAATGATATTTCACAAAATAAAAATATTATTACTCAAATACAAAATGATATTTCTAGACTTGATACTGCTTTAGATACAAGTGGAAATAAATTTACAGAACAAATTGAAAATATTAAAAATCAAGCAAAAGATGTTGAAATAGAAGATGGTGTACAAAGAACTTTAGAAAAAATTATTAATAATGTTGAAACAATTGTAGAAAGAGAAAATTTATTAACATTAACTGAAGGAAATGAAAGTAATTTATTAAAAAAATTTGAAGAAATTGAAAAAATATCAAATGAAAATAAAAATAATTTAAAAGATTTAAAAGAAAAAGTAGAAAAATTAAATGAAGAAAGTGAAAAAGTAAAAAAAGCAAATGAATTAGAAGTAAAAGAAGTAACAGATCAAATATTAAATAATATAGAATTTAATAATATTTATAATATATTAAATTCTGGTAAATTATTAAAGAAAAAAATATCTGATGATAATATTGGTCAAAATGATAATATTTTGGATAAACAAGAAAATGATATTATTGATAATAAAATTAATAATGCTCTTGAAAAAATTAAAAATGATAATATTAATATGTGGGAAAATTCAGTTAAATTAACTCAAAGAGTTGATGAATTAGGAAATATTAGAGAAATTATTAATAATATTCCTCCTGTAATTTATCCTAAAAATGAATCTCTAAGAAGATTATTAGATGTTGATTATTATGAAAATCAAAATCCTGTTCCTGTTGTTCCTGATTTGTTTTCTAGATTAAAAGTTATTTATCAAAATGAAGGAAATGATAATAATAATGAAGAACAAAATGGAAATAATGATCAAGTTCAAGGTAATGTTCAAAAAAATGATGAGCTTTTATAAAATAAAAAATAATATTTTTATATTCATATAAATTGAATTTTTATATTTTTTTAATTTTAAATTTTTTATTTTTGGTTTTTAATTATATTTATTATATTATATTATTGTCATTACAATATTTTAAAATTGCTTTTAAAAAAGTAGAATTTTTTGCATCTTTTTGATTTTTATTTACTTTTTTAAATATTTTCATTTTTAATTTTTGAATAATATATCCTGTAGTAGAATTAATTTTATATATTTCATTAATATTTCTTAATATATGTTGAATACCATAAAACCATTTTTTACCAATATCTTCTTTTTTAAAAATCAAATCAAGACTTCTTGATTTACAATGAAAAGATAATCCTTTCCAAGGTTCATTCATAATAGGAATATTTTTCATTTTAGTAATAAAATTTTTAGATTTTAATCCAAAAGTAATTTTTTGAATTTGTTTAAATTTTATAGATTTATCAGGTTTTGCCTCACCTCTTTTATTATAAACTTCAATTTGTTGATTTTCAAAATTTATTTTATAAAAATGTTCTTTAATTCCATTATTTCCCATATTTAATTTTAATAATACATTTCCATCGACTATATTCATATAACAATCATTATAAAATTGTTTTATTTTTTCATTATTGCTTTTTTGATTTGATGACAATACATTTTTTTTTAAAATTTCATAATAAATTCCTTTTTGAATTCTTTGATAAATTTTAGATATTTTATCATTAAATGTTTTTTTAATTGTATTATTTATTATTTTTTTAAAAGGTTCCATTATTTTTTCTGATAAATATATATTTTTGTTCTTAATTATACTCAATGTTTGTTGTAATTGACTGTTAATTTGAATTTTTATTTCATTATTTTGAATATTATCAATTTCTGAAATCGTTTGATTTAAAATTTTAATTAATAATTCCTTATAATATTCTTGTTTTGGAATTTTAATATTATTTTTTTCATCAGAATTATTAATTATATTTTTTTCATTTTCAATTAATTCTATAATATTTTTTTCCTTCTCTAATAATGTATCATATATTCCTTCTGATGCTTCTAATTTTTCTTTAAATATTTTAATATGAGTATCTATTTTTTCTGTATATAGATTATGAAAGTTATTATCATCATTGATTGCTTGAAATAATGAACAAATTTTCATATATGCATCATTTTTCTCTTGAGATTTATTTAAATCATCCAAATTTTCATTATCCAATTCTTTATTATATATAATAATTTGTTCTAAAAAAATTATAAAAATTAATCCATTATAATCTTCTATTTTTTTAAAAGCTTCCTCAGTTAAACTGATACACTTAAATAATATTTCTAAATCTTTAATTTTTAAATAATTATTAAATTCTTGAATTAAATTATGAATTGAATTTTTAATAATTTCATTTTCATTTTCTTCATTAATAAAATATAAATTATTATTAGGATTATTATTATTATCACTAATATCATTTTGATTTAAAGATTTATATCTAAATAAAATATGTATTATATTTCTTATTCCATTTAATTTATTACTATTTTCTTTTTGTCCATCAATTGTTTCAATCATTGTATTCATTACTTCTAAACATTTATCTATATTATTTTTTATAAAATAAAAAAGAATTATGTTGCTTCCAATTTTAGTAAATAACAATAAATGAAAAGAATCAATGTCATAATTTTTTATATTATTCATTTGTTCATTATATTCATTAAATAATTGTTCCAATAAATTTACTGCATTCAAATCTCCATTCATAAATTTAGTAATTCCAATTTGACATTGAGATTCTTTTTTTTTATAATCATCATTAATTAAATTTGCAATTTCATAAGCTTTTTCAAATTTTAATAAAGCTTCATTATATTTATGATTATTTATATCTGAAAAACCATCAATTAAATAATTTGTATAATTTCCTTCATTATTTAATTTATTGCACATTTCTTCGTTTTCTGATATAAAGTAATTGAGATTTTTTTCATTGTCAATAACATTTGGATTTACTTTATTTTCATGAAGGTCATCATCTCCAAAAATGCTATTATTTGTGATATCATTTATCATTTTTTTATTTAATATTTTATTTTAATAATCTCTTTAAAAATTTATTCAATATAATTTAGATTAATAAATAAAAGAATTTATAATTTAAAATAAGAAATAAAGTTTATTCAATATAGAAATTGTAATTAGAGAAATTATTAAATATTTATAAATAATTTGATTAATATAATTGATAATAAAAAATGAAAAAAAATGTGAATAATAATAATTTTAATTTAAATAGACAAGTATACTTAAAAGCAAGAAATAATTATAAAATTTCATTTGAAAATAATAATATAAGAAAAGTACAAAATAATAATGATGAAAATTCACAAAAACATATAAGAAATAAAACAGAACCATTAATGAACAAAATGGATAAAAATAATATAATAAATATACCTAAATATTTTGAAGAATCATTAGAAATTTTGCATACTATTCAACATTATGTTACAATGAGTGCAGAAAATAATAATAAATCATTAATTAAAGAAAAACCAAATATAAAAAAAAATAAAAGATTAAAAAACAATAAAAAACAACATTTTATAAAATTAACATCAAATCAAAAATTTGATATGGCAAAAAATATAATTGATGATTCAAATAAAAGAAAGCAAACATATTCAAATTTATTTAATATGATAAATACATCAATAGATGATATAAAAAATATTTTATTATATGAAAATCAAAACTTTATTCATAAAGACAATATAGTAAATTTTAATATACAAATCCCAATAAAAGAAATTCTTCCTTTTCAAGATGATATAAGTAGTATAACAGTATATAATTTTTCTGAAAGTGATATTACTGAAAAAATAATAATAAAAGAAACACCAAAAAAAGAGCAAATGGGAATTTTAAAAACAAGTAAAAATGATGATGAAAGTTCAACTATTATAAATGATGATTCATATGGAGAAAATAAAAATTTAGCTCCTATTAAAAATAAAACTAAAAATAATAATAATAAAGGAAATAATACTAATTTAAGTACTGTAGTAAGTACGAATAATACTAATGCAAATTTAATTACTAATGAAAAATTAAAAAATAAAAAAATTTATACTGAAGGAAATAATAATTTAAATGAATTAGAAAAAATAAATGAAATATCAAGAAAATATTCACAAGAAGAAAGTCAAAATGATAAAAGAGAATGTAATATTTTTTAAAAATAAAAGAAAATAAGAGAATAAAGGTAAAATAAAATTTAATTAATTTTATAAATTCTATTATATAAATAATAATATTATATAATAATTTTTATTATTTAAAAAATAAATTAAAAATGAATTCACCTATAATAAAAAAAAGTAAAACTACAAAAGTAATAAAAAAGAAAAAAAACAAAATAACATTTGACTTAGGAAGAGGATTAAAAAAAGAGAAATCATCATATTCAAATATATTTAAAGAAAAATTAAAATATGTATCAACAGATATTGGTTTAAGTCAAAATAAAAGTGGTAGTTATTCAAATTTTTATAAAGATGGTATTAAATTAAACACAGAAGATTTTGATAATAAAAGTAATACAAGTCTAATTAATTCAATGATAATGTCTGAGAGAAATATGACTGCTGGAAATAGTCCAAATAAAAATTATATTTATTCACCTTTAAAAACTTCACCTTTTAAAAAAAAAAAAAATCCTATTGTTTTTTCTCCTTTTAAAAATGGTAAAAGAAAAAATAATGATTCAAGTTTAATAAAAAATGATAATAGTGAAGAATATTTTAAATCTTTTAATAGTAGAAAAAAAAGTTATAATGATGAAGAAAATAATAGTAAAAATAATGATGATAAAGATAATAATAAGAATAATTTAGAGAAAAAAAATAATAGAAATGATAATAAAGATAAAAATAGTTTTAGAAAAAGTAATAAAAATAAAAAGAATGTTAAATCACCTTTAAAAAAAATTAATAAGAAAATAATTAATGATGATATTTTAAAATGTAATAATGTATTAATTAATAATGATATAAAAGAAGTTGATGAGGAAGATGAAAAAGATAATCAATTTGGAATAAAATTATATAATCTTATCAATGTTGATGAAGATAATTCTAAAAAAAATAGTGAAAAAAAATTAAATGATATTTTAAACAATAATAAATTAAATAATAAAAAGAAAAATTGTATTTTATTTGGAAAAAACGGAGTTTTATTGAAAAATAATAATTCATATGAGGAATATAATAAAAAGAATAAATATTTTGATTTAAATAATTCTGAAATAGAAAAATATTTTAAAAAATCAAAATCATCCAACTTTACATATAAATATAAAGATTTTGAAACAATTAAACAATTATTAGGTTATGATAAAAATATAAATAATCTAAATAAAAATGCTTTAAATAATAATCTTTTAAGTAATTTAAAAAATTCAAATGAAAATGAA
Source organism: Isotricha sp. YL-2021a (assembly GCA_023806865.1). NCBI lineage: Eukaryota > Ciliophora > Litostomatea > Vestibuliferida > Isotrichidae > Isotricha > Isotricha sp. YL-2021a. Next base: position 14,350 of record JAJJLH010002235.1, on the reverse strand, counting down.
AAAACAAAAATAAAAACTATTTTTTCTAAAGCAAAAAATATAAATAATATAAATAATGTTATAAAAAATTCTATTAATAATAATTCAAATTTTGAAGAACAAAATAATTTCAATGAATCCAATTCAAATAAAAATACTTTAGAAAGTCAAAAAAGAAATTCTCAATCATATATTTTAAGAAAAGGGAAAAAAATAATTAAAAGTGAAAATTCATCTATAAATGTAGACTCAGAAAATTTTGATAATAATAATAATCAATTAAAAAAAAGTATAGAAGAAACAAATGAAGAAATAAATAATTTAATAAAAAAAATTAGAGAATCAAGTAAAGATAAAAATGATATATTAATTAATTATAAAGAACAACATAAAAAAGAATTAGAAAAATTAATGAAAGAGAAATCAGATTTAAAAATGAAGAAATTTAAATTATTTCAAGAAAAAGCACATAAAAATCAAAAAATAAAACAAAAAAATGAAAATGAAAGTTTTAGAAAAAATTGGAAAAAAATATTAATTAATGTACCAATTCAAAATACAATACAAACTACAAATCAAAAAGAAAAAAAACAGAATAATTTCAAATTATTAAAAGCAAGAAGTGATTTAAGTATTTTATCAGAACCATTTAACACTAATAAGGAATTTAATTTTAATAAAAATTCAGAAAAAAAATTTTTTAGTTTTAGAAAAATATCAGATAATAAAAAAGATTCAAAAAATTTAGATAGTAATAATAAATCAAGTAGTTTAAATAGTGATAATGATAAATTAGGAAAAAATGAAAGTTTAATTATTCATAGTATTTATAATAAAAATAATAGTGCTGAAAAAAATACTTATTTAGAAATTGTAAAAGAAGATGTAAAAAATTTAAAATTAAATAAATTGACAAATAATTTTTCTTATAAGCCAAGAAGAAAAATAAATTCAAAAAATTATATTATGCCAGTAAATAATCTTAATGATGTTATTCAAATAAAAGATGCATATTATAATTTAAATGTAAACAAAAATATAAATAAAAAAAAGTAATTTATTTATATTTGTATAATAAAGTTAATTTTATATTTTTATATTTTATATTTATTCATAAATTAAATATTAATAAAATAAATTTCATAATTAAATTTTTTATTTAAATAAAATTTCTTTTTTTATATAATAATAAAAATATAACATGGCATCAACTTATCTTTTAAAAAAATTTAAAAATATTGAAAATATTAGTAATGCAAACGCAGACTTTAATAAAGAATTACTTAGAGGAAATTGTAATTTAGTTGAAATAGGATTTGGAAATGATGATAAAAGTGAAGATCATTATTTACCAAAAAAAATAATACCAAATATTACAAGAGGCATAAATAAAATTGACTTAATTCCTCAAGATGAGAAAAAAAAAATTGAATTAGAAGAAAAAAAAATATATTTAAATACATATGATAAACCAAAAGAAAAATAAAAACAATAAAATTAATAATTAAAAAAAACAATATTATTTTTTTTACAGTTTCATATTTTAAAATGTTTTTATTTCTTTTATCTAAACACTTATTTATTTAATAAGCTTTTTAAAAATTTATCTAATTTTTATATTTAATATTATCTAACTAAATAAAACAATTTTTACTGAAGTAATTCTCCACAAAGAGAAATATTCCAATTATGATTTTTAAGAATATAATAAATTTCTAAAGGACTATGATTAGTTTTTTTCATATTAATAACATTTAAAATTTGTTGTTTATGTTTTTTACTTAATAAACAAATTCCATCATAATTTTTAAATTCTTTATTTAATTCTTCTTCTTCTTCATCTTCATTAACTGTAATAGTCATATTGAATTTAGTTTTATCATTTTCTTTAAATTTAATTTTATTAGAAACAAATTCAAATGTTATATTTTCTTTACAAGTTTTTCCTCCACTTTCACAAGTAAAATAAATAATTTTATTTTCTTTTGGTTTAAGAATATAATCAATATTATCATTATAATAAATATTAACTTGTGTAAAATTTCTAATAATAATGAGAAAATTTTTAGAATTAATAGAATCTTTATTATTATTATTTTTAATTTGAACAGGAATTCTAATTTTTTTATAAGGTCTAATAGAAATATCATAATCAGTATCAGGTTCAATAGAAATAGAAGAATCTTTTTCAAATAAACCACCAATTAATTTAATTGGATTATTAGAAATATCAAATTTATTCATTTTACCAATAAAATTAAATGTTTCACTAATTGTTGATAAGAATTGTTTTTTATATTTAAAAACTGGATGATGATGTTTTTCTTCACAAATATCACATAAAATACATTTATCACATATACAACATATATATTTTAATCCTTCTAATTCATTATTACACATTGAACAAATTTCTTCTGAAAATTCATTTGAGTATATTTTTATTTTTTTATGTTCTTCTGGAATAATTTTTTCAATTTCATTATCATCAGAATCTAATTTTATTGATAGACCAATTTCATTTATTGAATTATTTTTATTTTCTGGAAATAATGGAATAATTTTTTTATTATTTTCATCTTTATTTTCTTCATATGGAGAATATTTTGGAAACATTATACTCATTGATGGCTCATTATGAATATTATTGTTTATATTTTCTTCTTGTATTATATTTTCTGGAATATTTTTTATTTCAATTTGGTCTTTTTTTTCTTCATTTATATTATCATTTATATTTATTATTTCATTTATATTTATTTGATTTTTTTCTTCATTGTTTATGTTATTTTTATTTATATCTTCTTCATCTTTTTTTTCTTTTTCTTCATTATTAATATTATTTATATTTTCTTCATCTTTTTTTTCTTTTTCTTCATTATTAATATTATTTATATTGTATTCATCTTTTTTTTCTTTTTCTTCATTTTCTTTTTTTTTTTCATTTATATAATCTTCTTCATCAAAAAAATCTAAATCAATTTCATCTTTTTTTTTTTTATATCCTACTAATACATCATCTAATTCATCATTATGTTTCATTATTACTTCTTTTTTTTCTTCTGGTTTTATAACATTAATCACAACTTTTAAAGTTGAATTTTTAAATTCATTTAATATTTCATAAAAATTATCTTTATTTAAATATAAATATGAAACAGAAGTATTAAAAGTCATAATTTTAATTTGAGATTTTTCATCTTTTTCATTTATTTTTTCTCTTAAATTTTCCATAAATTTATCAAAATTATTCAAATCAGATTCTTCAATATTAAATTGAAATTCACTTCCTTTATATAAAACATCAATTTGAGTCATTTTTTTCCTTAAAATACTTATATGATAAAATAAATAAAATTAAAATAATATTATAAATTAATAAAATTAAAAAATAAATTTAAATAAAATATTTTATTTTCATAAAAAAATTAATGAAATATGGGAATGTTTCACATACAATAATAAGAATACCTCAATTTTTTTATGGAACAAAAAATCGAAATTTAGAAACATTTATGATTCCTCCTTTTAAAAAATATTATAAAGAGAAAGATTTAATAAATAATCCAAATGAATTAAATTTTAATAATAATAGAAAAATAATTAGTTGCTCAAAAGAAGAAAAAAATCATTATTCTTCTCCAGAAATGACATTTGAATCTACAATAAATACTTCTCCATATTTAAAAAAACATAATAAACTTTTTGATAATTATACAAAGTATAATTCATATTCAAATATATTTTCAAGTTATCATAATTATAATAATAATACAAAAAATAAATGTTTTTTATTTAAAAATAATTCTAATAATGAAAAAATTTTTAATTCTAGTAATTCTACTTTATATGGTGAAGATTTATTTCATCAAACTTTAAGAGATAAAGTTTTATCTTTAAATTTAATTTCTGATAAAACTAAATTATTATATACAAATAAAAATTGGTGTATAGAAGGAGAAAAAACTTTTGAAAGATCATTTAAAAAATTTCCTAAACTTACTTTTAATTATAAATTTAATAAAACTAAAAATTTATTTATTAATAATAGTAATAATGATACCAATAATAATAATTATGGAAATTATACAAAAAATAATGTTGTATTAAAGAAAACATTTAGCTTACCAAATATAAATTCATTTAAAAAATAAAAAGAATTCATATATAAATATAAATAATTAATAAATTTTTTTTAAAAAAATTAAAGTTAAATAAAAATTAAATGAAAGATGAAGAAATTGAAGAAGAAAAAGGAATATTAAATTTAAAAAAAAAGGGTTTAGAACAAATAAAAGAAATAATTAATAATTTTGAACAACCAAAAGAAGTTTTAAAAGTAAAAAAATCAATATTATATAAAATAAAATAGATTGATTTAAGTGATAATAATTTAATTGAAATACCAAATGAAATATTAAAATTTCCCAATTTAATAGCAATTGATATTTCCAAAAATCAAATTCAAAATATTCAAAAATTAATTGAACTATTAAAAAAAGTGGAAAATTTAAAAATATTAAATATGGAATTAACAAATAAAGATGATGTATATTTAATTTTATCTTCATTACCAAATATTGAAGTTTTAAATGATAAAAAAACAAGAGAAGAAATAATAATTAATTGTAAAGAAATTGATATTAATGATGAAGAAGTTGAAGGAGTTTCTCTTAATAAAGATGTTAATACTTATAATTTAATATTAAAAGAATTACAATTAATTAAAAATTTTAATTCTGATATTAAAAATCAATTTCAAAAAATTTTAAAAAATGAAATTGATAAAATTAATTCTGAAATTGAAATTCCTAATTATTTATATGCCACAAATATTTTAAAAGCAAAAAGTTTAGTTTATAATTTTCTTAATGAAGAAATTGTTAAATTTTTAAATTCAAATAATAATATAAATAAAGATGATATGAATAAATTAAATAAATCATTAAAGTTAATTCAAGAAAAAAATTTTCAAATTCAAAAAGATTTAATAAATATTATTTATAATTTAAATCCCAAAATACAAGAACAAACACAGAATTATTTAAATTCATATTCAAATTTTGAAAAAGAAATTAATAATTTAAAAGAAATTAATAATCAAAAAGAAAATATGAATAAAATATTATATGATAATAATTTAAAATTAAAACAAGAAATAAATGAATTAAATAAAAAATTTGATAATAAAGAATTTACTTTACAAAAAAGTGATTCACCCCAAAAGCAAAACTTAAATAAATTTCTAAATAAAAAAGAAAAAAACACAAATAATGAAAAAAATGAGAATAAAACAAACATAAATAATAAAAATAACATAACAAACTATAATACAAATAATACAAATACAAATAATAATAGACAAGTAAAAGAAAAAGACTTTGAGCCAATATTTAATTTTTCAAATGAAGAAAAAGATATAATTTCAAAAAAAAAAAACAATAACAACATAACACAAATTCCAATTCCAAAATTAAAATCATATGATCAATTAAAACCTTCTCCAATAACTCCACATAATTTATCAAAAAAACAATTAATTCAAGTAATAAATGAAATATATTTTTCAAAAATTGCATATGATAAAAAATGTTATGAAAATAAATTAATAAAAGAAACTTTAGAACAACATATGTATACATATTTAAATAATAAATATGGTTTAAAAAATTTAACAATTGATTGGGCAACTTCAATTATAAATGGTATTAAAAAATATGCAAGAAGTGTAAGTGAAGTTTGTTTATTTGCAAAAATATTAAGAAATGAATTAGAAGAAGAATCACATTTAGTTTATTTAAAATTAAAAAGTACAATTAATGAATTATTAATTTATTGTTATCAAAATAAATTTCCTTATAAAAATGAAAAAGTTATTGAAAATATGGTTAATAAGATTAAAAATTCTTTTATTAATGAGAATGATTGGAGAAATTTAATTTCTTATTTATTTTCTAATGATAGTGGAGAAGTTTATAATAAAATTTATAATTTCATTATTTTAAAAAATGAAACTGATAATAAATATAAACAAGAAAATTTAAGAGGAATTAATAAATTAGAAAATGAAAATACTATTAAAAAAGTAACAAGAGGTGAATTAAAAATACAAAAAAAAAAAGAAAATACTTTAAATATATTATATGATGATTTTTTAAATATTTTATTAGAAATTCAAATTAGATTAAGAGAAAAATATTTATCTAATTTTATAAGAATATTTCATGAAATTGATGAAGATAATGATGGAATATTAAATGAAGAAGAATTTATTTTATTAATTAAACAATTTAATTTATATAGTTCAGAAACTGTAAATAAAAAAATAGATGATTTATTAGAAAAAATTGATCCATTTAATACAAATGTTATAACATTTTCTGATATTGTTTCACTATTATCAGAAGAACAAATTGAAGATGGTAAAACTTTAGCATTAGATAAAATTGCAGGTGAAGATAATAATGAATTAAATAATAATATTCCTCAATCAACATCAAATGATCCTTAATTAATAAAAAATTAAACCACATGATTTATATAAAAAAAAAATTTAATAAAGAATAAAAATCAATTTTTTAATAACAATAAATAATAAAAATAAAAAATTAAAAAAAAAAAAAAAATATCAAAAACTTGATAAAAACAATTAAAAATCCTATACAAAAAAAAACACAAAAAATAAAAAATAACCTACGTTAATTTAATAGCAAAAATACTTAAATTATCCCAAGCATCCTTCCTCAAAGTATTCTTAACAATATTCTGTACTAAACTAGTAGAATTATTATCAAACATAATCATTTCCATAATTTCTCTTTCACTATTTAAATCCCAAATTCCATCAGTAGCCATAATAACAAATTGATTTTTTTGATTTAAATCAACTTGAACTTTATTTATAAAAGGTTCACAATAAACACCATTTTTTTCTAATTCAAAATCACCAAAAGCTCTAGTCAACATTAACATACCCATAACTCTATTATTAATAATATTACCACCACAATTAATAATTCTTTCTTGTTCTTCCTTATTATCAGTTCTATGATCTTTACTTAATCTTAAGTAATTAATTGGAGAAATTAAACTTGCTCTTGTATCACCACAATTTGCAATATAAATTATTAAATTTGACTCACTTAACCATTTTATGTGTACTATACATCCTGTTGAACCAATTGAATTTAAATTTAATTTTTTTATTTCTGAGTTTATTTTTGAAAATGATATTTTTAAAGATTTTTCTATATTATTATTATTTTCTTTTAAAGTCTTTTTGTATATTTTATCAAAGTTTTTTTGTAAATATTTTGATATTGTATCACCACCATGACCATCAAATAAAAGGAATAATATATTTGATTTATCATTATTAAAATTTTCTATACTTTTTCCCTTATCTTCCATTGTTTCTTCTTTTGCAATATTTTGATCTTCAAGATATGAAAATTCTTTTACTGTTGAATTTTGTTTTATTGTATAAAATGAATTCATATGTATTTTTTCAATATTTTCATTATGATAATAATTATTTATTCCATTATAATTTTGAATTAAATTTAATCCTATATTATTATTTAAATATTGAATTTGATTAATTCCTAAATCAATACTTCCTGTTAATCTTTGTTTTCTATATGAATTTCTTATAATTTCTGGTGAGTAAGTTTTTGGTATTTCATATATTTTATATTGTAATCTTTCATCATTATTATTTTCATCATTATTATTTTCGTTGTTTTCTAATTCTTTTTCTCTTAATTTTATTGGTGATGTTTCTATTTCATTTTGTATATTTTCTTTATTGTTTATATTCTCAGTTTTTATTTTATCAATTATTTCTATTTTATTTTGTTCAAATATTTTTGTTGTTCTAGATGAATTTGTTGGTCTTATTACTCTTATATAATTTGATTTTGGAGAATAATTTATATATTGATTTTCTTCTTTTTTACTTTCATTTTGGTTTTCTTTTTGTAATTGATGTTCTTTTAATTTTTTTGCTTTGTTTACTAAATTACTTAATGCTGTTCTATCTTGGAGAATTGATAAATTCATATTGTTTAACATTGGTACATTAAAATCAAATAAGGAATTTCTTTTTTTATATTTTTGATTATTAATCATTTTTTATTATTTTTTTACTGAATATAATAAATCATAATATTATAATAAGGAAATAAACTTTTATTTAAATAATGAAAATTTATATTTATATATTTAATTGTTAAATTTTTTTTTTTTAATTTGATTTTTTTTTCAAAAATTATTTTTTTAAAAAGAAAAATTGTTCAAGAAATAATTATGGATAAAATATACTCAGAAGAAACAATAAATAAAGTCTTAGAAGATGTTTTATTAATTCCAAAAATAGAAAATGATACAGAATATACTATTGATGAAATCATAGAAGAAGTATCAAATAATAAAATTGTATTAAATGAAGATATAATAAACAATTTACAAATGATAAAAGATAAAAATATAGATTTTTCATTTTTAGAAAATGACAATATAGAAAATAAAAAAAAACCAAAAAAAAAAGAAAAAGAAATATCAGAAGAGAAAAAATTACTATTCCCATTAAATATAAAAAATCCAATTCAATTAGTGAATTATTTAGAAATAGAATCATTCCAAAATAAAAAAGAAGAAAAAAATGAATTTTTACTTCAAAAATATAAAAAAAATTCTAAATTTAAAATAGGATTAATTCAATCAGAAAAAAATGAACAAATATCCCAAATAGTATTTTCAAAAACAAAAAATTATGAAATAACAGTAATTTCAGTAAAAGATGATTACATTATAATAGGAGATATTTTTGGAGAAGTTAAATATTATTCAATATCTGATAATAGAGAAATAAGAACTCTTCCTTGTCCTTTTGTTTCAAAAATAAGAAAAGAAGTAAGATGTTTTGATTTTTCAAATGATGGTGATTTTCTCTTTGTAGGTTATAAAAATAGTAATATTGCAATGTTTGAAGTTTTACAAAATAAATGTAAATTGTTAAATGAATCTATTCATAAAAAGAAAAATACTGAGAAAGAAAATCCTTTAATTAATATTAAATGTTATAAAAATATCAAAAAAAATAGTTTTTATTTATTTTCTTCTGATACAAATGGAAATTTATGTGATTCTACAATTAAAGATAGAATGTTATTATATACTGTTAAAGAAACTAGAAAATTATTATATCAAGAAAATAAACCAGTTTTTTTAATTAAATTAATAAATTTTAATGATAATACTAAAAAAAGTTTACCATTTTTAACTAATTACAAAGGTGGTGCTATATTTGGTGATTCAGATTCAATTAGATTATTTGTTATTGAACCAAGAATTTTTGAAATTTGGAAATTTAATGTTCCTAATGGATTAACGAATATTGATATATCTGATGCTTCATTTGGAATTGGAAAACCTTTAATAAAACAAAATAATAATATAACAGAAAAAGAAAAAGAAAAAGATAATAATGATATTTTTAATAAATTAACATTTAATGATTATGGAAATGAAGAACAAAAAGAAAAAGAAAATAATAATAAAAATAATGAAATAACTCAAAATAATGAACAACAACTTCAATTAATAATATCATTTGATAGAATAATTTATATTTTTGAAATACCAATTTTATATAATCAATTAACAAGACCAATATTATTAGGTTACTTTATAAATAAAAACCAAATAATAAAAATAGGTTACTTAGCAGAATCAATGATATATATTTTTGACATAACTCAAAAATTAAAAATAATAAATTCAAGAAAAGTAAATGAAGGAGAATTAAAATTATCAGAAGATTTAAAAGAAATAATAACACCAAAAGAAAACAATTTAGCAATTTTAGAAACAGAAAAAGAATTACAATCACAAATAAAATGTCAATATTTATCAGAAGGAAAAAATGCTTTAAAATCATATCAAAATACAATAATTGAAAAAAAAGATACAATATATTTTTTCACAGAAGAATATTTTTATACAAATGTATTATTAAAATGGGATGTTTGTTTAAATTCATTACAAAAAAAAAGTTTATGGATGGATTTATTAACAATAGGAATTGATATTTATCAAGGTAAATTAACAGCTTTAGCTGATATACCAAAAGATGAAAAAGAAAGAAAAAATGTAATTGGTAAATATTTACAAGAAATAATTCAACAATTTGCTTTTTATAATTTTGGTGTTAAAAAAAATCAAAGTATAGATGAAAATGAAATAATTTCAGAAGCAATTGATGCAACTATTGAATTTTGTATTGAAATAGGATGTATTGATTATTTATTAAAAGATGTTGAAAGTGTTTATGAAGGAAAAGGTTATGGTCAACAATTTTTATCAAAATTAGAACCTTTTATTTTAAATAATAAAATTATTGATTTTAATCTTTCTGAAGAAATAATTGATAAATTAATTAATTTATATGAAGAAAAAAATAAATTAGTCACTCTTGCTCAATTAATTATTCATTTAAATGTTGAATGTATTGATAATGAAAAAATTAAAATGAAATTAGAAGATAATATTTTATTATCAACTCCATTAATTTATATTTATATGAATGGAAAAAAAAAAGATTTTTTTACTCCTGTTTTAAAATTATTTGATTGGTTTAAAAGTGCTCAATCAATTGAAAATTTTACTGATTATCAATCTTTAAATAATACTATTCAAAAATTAGAAGAAATTGAAGTTAAAAAACAATATCTTGGACATAAAATTTTATGGTATATTAGTTGGGTTTATACAGGAAAAATTTTCCCTGGGAAAAATAGTGAATATGATAGTGAATTATTATATAAATTTATTCCTAAATTATTATATTGGTTAATGAGTGAAGAAGTTATGAAAGAATTTTTAGAATTTGATTCTAAAAATTATTTTCGTTGTATTAAAAGATGTTTCAATGATTTTAATTTATATACTATTATTAAAGATTTTGCTTTTGATGAAGATGAAGTTTTAATTGAAGAAAATAATAATGAAGGAAAAGAAATTTTAAAAAATGAAAAAATTAAAATTAATGATATTTCACCAAATTCTTTATTAGATTATTTAGTTAAATGTTCAAATGAATTTTCATTCAATGATACTCAAAAATTATATTTATATGAATTAATTGCTAAAGCAAGTCATTATGTTAAAAATTTAAATGTTGATTTAAGAAATTGTGCAGCTGAATTTATTTTAAAGCATTTTTCTTCTATTATAAAAGAAGTTAATCAAAAAAGAATTTATGATTTATGCAAAGATATTAATATTTTAATTGGAAAAGATGATAGAAAAATTGATATTAATTTAAGAAAAATATTAAATTATATTAATGATGATTATTTTGATGAAGTTAAATTATTTATTTATCAAAGATTAGATGATTATGAAAATGTAATTCAAATTTTTATAAAAGAAAATTCTAAAATTGAAAATAATGAAGCTAGATTTTTTACTTGGGTAAATTTAACATTAACAAAATTTAAAAATGATGAAAATTCATTTAATCATTTTGAATCAATTTTACTAGAAAAATCAAATTTAATAAAAATAGTAAAATTATCCCCTGAAAAATTACATTTATTAATATTAGATTTTTTCAAAGATAAAAAAAGAGAAGTTGTTGATAAATTATATTCAGAACCAGATATTCAATTAAAATATGTTGAATATTTAGTAAATTATATAAAAAAAACATTAAATGAAAATGAAGATATTTTAATTGATCCTGAATATGATTCTTACATTTTAGGATTACATATAGAATTATTATGTAAAGAAGGAAGAAAAAAAGAAGTATATCAAAATTTACAAAATTTAAAACATTATCCTTCACAAAAATGTTTAGAAATATGTACTAATTATAAAGTAATTGATGCTTCAATTTATTTAAATTTAATTATTGGTTCTGTTAATGATGCTTTGAAATTGAGTTTAAATTCTTTAGAAGAAAATTATAATAATATAATTAATAATTTACAAAATAAAGATTTTAATGAAAATAGATATACTTTAAATTTAGAATCTTTTCAAGATAGTTTAAAATCTTGTTATTATGTATGTGAATATACAAGTGATTCAATTCATAAAAATGAAAATGATGAATTTAAAGAAATTTATAATAATGAAAAGAATGAAAATGAAGAAGAAGAAGAAGAAATAGATGAGGAAACAAAAATAAAACTAATAAAAGAACGTACAGAAAAATTAATGAAAACACCTTGGTTTCAATTTCAAAATTCCTTATATCAAATGAGTGATAATTTCCATAAAGAAACTATAAAAATAAAAGAAAATAATAATTTAAAAAAATATTATGATGAAACATATAAAATTATATTAAAATCATTTAAAAATTTATTAGAAAAAATGTGTAATTACATATCAATAAAAGATTTATTTGATGTAGTTTTTGAAGAATATAAAAATGCAGAATTTAAAGAATTTAAAAATTTTCTTTTAAAAATTTTATCATCAAATGATAATCAACAAAATATTTTATCATCAGCAAGAAGATTATTAAAAAATCATATTTTTTTAGATTTAAAAGAATTAAAAGAAATAAATATTTCAGGTAATGAATTAAATATAAATAAATGTGATGAATGTGGAAAAAATTTTATAAAAGATTTTAAATCAAGAGAAAAAATTTTAGTTTTTAAATGTGGTCATTTCACTCATGAAAATTGTTCTTTTCAAGATTTAGAAGGGAGAATTTGTCCTATTTGTAGAAGAAATGAACTTGAAAGTTCTGTTGGTACTTCATCTTTATTTAATAAAACTTCTAATATTGTTAATAAAGATGATTTTGAAGAAGATAATTCTAAAATTGTTGATGTTGATGATATTACTAAGAAAATGATTATGAAATTAAAAGTTATGGATCAAATTAATTATCAAAGTGAAAAAAATTTAATTGATAACATGAGATCAAAATATTATGATTAAAATTATTTATTTAAATTTTAGTATATGATTAAATTGAAAAAAATGAAATTTTTGTTTTTTGTTTTATTATGATATTTAATTTTTATAGTTTTATTTTAAAAATAAAAACAAAATTAATTTAATTTCAAAAAAAAAAAAATAAAACAAATTCATAAAAAAAAAAAAAATAGAAAAAAAAAATGCCTAAACCATCAAAAACAAAGCAAGAAAATCCATTAACATCTCAATCAGAAAACATAGAAGCAATGGAAAGATATAAAAAAGGATTTAATCAAATATCAAAAGGAGGAAAATTAGATCCAGATAATATAATAGATGCAGTAGAAGCATCAAAAGAAGATTACACAGAAGAAGATATTTATGATGCCCTTGAATTAATGGGAAAACAAAATGAATCTTTAGATTTTAATTCTTTTCTTGAATTAATGAATACTATGAAAGATCCTAATTTTGTTATTGATGCTTTTACTGTTTTAGATAGAGATAAAAGAGGAACTATTCAAGATGAAGAATTAAGATATGTTTTAGAAAATTTTGGTTCTAAGTTAAATGAAAATGAAATTGAAGAAATTTTAAATAAAGGAGGTTATTTGAAAGATGGAAAGTTGAATTATAAAGATTTTGTTTATTATTGGGCTGAACAATAAAGGTTTTTTTTATTTTTTTACTTTTTTTTTTTTGAATTTTAGTTTTTTTTTAAATTAAGAATTTGATTTTTAAATTTATTTTTTTGGTTTTTTTTATTTTTTTTATCTTTTTTTATTATTATAATTTTTTAATTTATAATAATTAAAATATAAAAAATTTATCTTTCTTATTTTGAAAGATAAATAAATTATTTATTTTATCTTTTCTTCTAATATCAAATAATATATATCTGGAATTTTACTAATTGCTTTATCAATGATAAAAGTATTAACCTCTTTTTGTTCATAATATTTTTTTATATTTTTATTAATTTCATCATAATCAAAATCAAGTATATTATCATTAACAAATTTTTTAATTAAAGATGTTAAATCTAATAACACATCTTTTCCTAATTCATCAATTAATTCTTCATATAATAAATTGTCTAATTTTTCAATTGAATATGCTTCATCTTTTAATTTAAATGAAGAAGAATAATTTAAATTTACTTCTTTTTTATTATCTTCAATTTTATTAATATTTTCATTATATATATTATTATTTTTATTATTGCTTAAATTATTATTATTAGTATTATCTTCTAAATTTTTTTTATTTTTTAATTTTTCCAAATTTTCATCTTCAATTTGTTTATTATTATTATTAATTATAATATAATTATTATTATTATTATTATTATTATTATTATTATTATTATTATTATTATTATTATTATTATTATTATTATTATTATTATTATTATTATTATTATTATTAT
>JAJJLH010002234.1:0-32187 GCA_023806865.1 Isotricha sp. YL-2021a | reverse complement strand
AAAAATACATCAATAAATTATTTTATTGACATATCAATACCACAAAATCCAAAATCAAAAAATATAAAAAAAGAAAATAAAACTAAAATTGAAAATATTGAAAATTCAAATATAAAAATTAAAAAATCAAAAATAAAATTTGACATAAAATCAATAATAAAAACAATAGAAAGTGACAGTCTCTATAGTGTATCAACAGGAAGAAGATTATATTCAATAAACATAGGAGATAATGACAATTTAAAAAATGGAATATCAACAGTTGAACAATTTGCTTTATCATATTATAATAATGAATATAATTATGTTGGAATTCATGGTGAAAATTTAATAATTCCTTCTTTATATAATTTATATTTATGGGATTGTATTTATTATGATAATTTACCTTTTGTTTTTCAATCACCTTTTCAATTTGGTCCTTTAGATTTTTATGAAAAAGAATTTTATATTAAGAGAAAAGATATTATTGATAAACAATTAAATTTAATTGAAAATTTTACTATTGAAAATATTTATGAATATATTAATAATATTTTTGATAGAAAAAAAATATTAAAAGTGCTTTTATTGATTGGAATAATCATTTAAATAATAAAGATATTATGATTAATATTTCTATTGCAATGACGCCTAAAAAAATGGTTAAAATATTTAAAACTATTTTAATTGAAGGTTCTAAATTTTTTAGAAGAGGAATGCCAGATTTATTTTTATGGAAACAAAAAATGATGAAAAAAGAAAATACTAATTCAAATTATGTAGAAGCAATATGGGATTCATTAAAATTAGTTGAAGTTAAAAGTACAAATGATAAATTAAGTGAATATCAAATTTTTTGGTTGAAATTATTACATGATAAAGGAATTGATATAGAAGTTTTACATATAAAATAAAAAAAAAGTTATTTAATTAAATAATTTAATAAATTATTTTTAAAAAAAAAATTAAATAAATATATAAATTATGTCAATAATACATTATGTTTTAATAGCAAGAAGTGATAGAAAAATATTATGTGATTACACAGAAGAAAGTAGTAATATTCCTCAAATTGCAGCAAAACTTTTACGTAAAGTAAAATCAAATCATAAAACAATAATAACTTATGACAATAAGTAAAATAAAAATATATAAATTGAAAAAAAATTTTTTTATTTAGATTTAATATTTGTTATATAAATGATTCAGTAATAACTTCATTTTGTATTTGCGATAATAATTATCCCAAAGAAACAACATTTGAATTTTTAAAAGAAATAATTTTATTATTTAGAAAACAATTTACAATTCGAGATATAAATAATGCACATTCATATACAATGAATAATTCATTTAGTAATACATTAAGAGAAAGATTAAAATTTTATAATGAAAATCAAGATTTAAATTATAATTCAAAAATTGAAAAATTAAAAGATTCTTTAGTAGAAACAAAAGATGCTTTAATTGAATCTGCTGAAGTTTTAGATGAAAGAGGAGAACATCTTGAAATTGTTGTTAAAAAAGCAAATACTTTAAAAAATCAATCAAAAACTTATTTTGTTAAAGCTAAAAAATTTAAAGAAAGAGTTAAAGGATTTGATATTAGATTAATAATTGGTGTTTTAACATGTATTGTTTTAGGTTATATTTTATCTTCAATTCTTTGTGGTGGATTTGGTTTACCAAATTGCTTTAATGAATAAAATAAAAAAAAATGTTAAATAATTATTTTTATTTTTATTTAATTCTTTAAAAAACAAATTTAAATTTTATATATTTAAAATTGGATTTATTTATCTTTTTTATAAAAAAAATTATAAATAAAAAATAAATTTTCCAATATATAATAAATAACATTAAAAAAAATTAAATACAATCTTTAATTTTTTTATTTAACCATGTCATAAAAAAAAAATTAAATAAAAAAACAAAAAAAAAATGAAAATAATATCCATCCACGTATTCAGTTTAAACAATCCAAAACCAATAATATTATGTTCAGTATTTGAAGTATCATTTGTATCAATGTTCCAAAGATCAACATTAAAACAATTTATAACATTTCATAGTAGACTTGTAATGGAAAGAGCAAGTCCAGAACAAAATTTAGAAGTTACTCTTGAAAAAGGAATTTGTTATGCTTGTACTAATTCAGATAAAATTGGAGCTACTATGATTTGTGATGAAGAATATCCTAAAAGAGTTGCTATTGATTTATTATTAAAAATTTTAGATCAATTCAATTCTTTTATTTATGAAAAAAAATATGATATTAAATCTTATGTTGAAGATACTGATCTTAAATTTAATTATATTAATCAAGTTATTAAAGAATGGCAAAATCCTAATGAGAAAGATAATATTCTTAAATTACAAGGTGCTTTAAATGAAGTTCAAACTATAATGAAAAAAAATTTGGATGAGTTACTTAAAAGAGAAGAAAATTTAGATGCTTTAATGGAAAAAAGTAAAGATTTAAGTGCAACTTCTGTTACTTTTTATAAAAAGGCTAAAGCAACTAATAGATGTTGCAATTTTTAAAATTTATTTTATTAAATTAGAATTTATTATATTTTAACATTTAAATTTTTTAATTTTTATTTTTTTTTTTGTCTTTTATGACCATAAAATATATTAATTAAATAAAAATATAAATAAAAAAAAAATTGAAAATATAAAAATTAAAAATAATAAAAAAAAATATAAAAACAATTAAAATAACTAAAAAAAAAAAAATGGAAAACCGACGATATAATAATAATAACGTAATAAAAATTTATATAACAAAATAAAAAAAATAGCCAAATGATTATTATTCAAATCCAAACAAATCAACAAGTTTCATGAGAAGTAACACAGAAAATAACCAACAAACATTTCAATCATCAAATTATAGAAATATGGGACCTTATGGTATGAAATTTGGAGAAGAAGAAATTTTTCGTCAAAGAGAAATAAATCAATATAGAAAAGATTTAGATTATTTAACTTCTTTAAAAAGACCTTATGGTGATATGACACAAAAAGAATGGGAAGAATATCAAAGAAAAATTAATTATATGAATGATGTATAAAATATTATTTTTTTTATACTTTTTATTTTATTTTTTTTAGAGATATGCTTATGGTGAAATGGATAGAAAAAATTTTTTAAGAGGAATGGTTAAAGGATATGAAGATGAATCAATAAGAAGAAAACAAGAAGAAGATTTAAGAGTAAGAAAAAAATAATTTTTTTTAACAAAATGAAATTTTAGAAAAAAAAAGAACTTGAAGAAGAAAGAAAAAGACTTGCTCATTTAGATTTAACTGATAAAGAAAAGCAAATGGCAGATTTAAGAAGAGAAAAAGAAATTCAAAATGCTAAAGATAATTTAGCTTTAATAAATCAAAGAAGAAGTTTATTAAATATGCAAAAACCAGATAATGAAAAAAATTATATTGAATTTGGTAATGAAAATGATTATAAAGATAGAGTAAAAGGTTTAAATGATAAAATATATGATAATTTACAAAATTTAAATGGATTAAATGGTAATTCAATAAATCCAGATGCATTTAAAGCAAAAAATGATTATGAATTTAATAAAATTATGGCAGAAGAAAAAGCAAAATTAAGAAATAAAAAGGATATGAATGATAATTATTACAATAATGGAATAGAAGAAGAAAAAGAATTAGATAGATTAAAACATGAAGAAAAATTAAGAAATCAAAGATTATATAAAGAATATTTAGATAATCAAAATGAAATAGATCACTTAAATAAATTAAATCAATCAAATGAAGATATGAGACCTCAATTAATTATGCCTGCATATTTTTATCCTAATAGACCAGTTCCTTTACATAAAAAAGCAAGAGATTCTTTATTATTTGCAAAAAATCAAAAAGATATTTTTGATCAAGATATGAATAAATTTTTCAGATATGATTCTCAACATTCTACTTTAATTGATTATGAAAGATCAGGAGGTTATTTAGGTGATTCTAAATTAAGACATAATCCTATTACTTGTCCTGTTAATGATTATTATTATAATAAGTATGTTAATAATATGAAAAAAGCTACTGAAATTCCTCCTGGAAATGATGTTTTTAATCATGAAAATAGTAAAGGGAATAATTTTAATGTTGGAAGATATAATCCTAATACTCAAAGTTATAATATTAATAATAATATGAATAATAATAATTTGAATAATAATAATATGAATAATGAGATTTTTAATAATGGAAATTTAAATAATGGGAATTTTAATAATGGAAATTATAATGATAATTTTAATAATGGAAATGGGAATTTTGGTAATAATGGAAATTATGATTTTAATAATGGGAATATGTCTCAAAGAAAAATTCTTTCTGCAAATGGTCAAAGGATTATGAATTAAATATAATTATTAAAAAGTAATTTTTATTTGTATTGTTAAACTTTTTAAAATATTTCTTTTTAAAAAACAAATTGTTTTTTGTGATATATAAAAATATTTTAAATTTTATTTATTAATTATATATTTATTATTAAAAAAAATAATGGAAAGAAAGTTTTTTAAAATCAAAAAATACTATCAATTTTGACTAAAAAAAGTTTTTAGAAATTGAAAAAATAAAGGGATATAAAAGTAAATAAATTTATTTTCAAAAAGATTCAATTTTCAAAAGTCAAAAATAAAAAAATAAAAATTTATTAATTTCAAACTTTAAAAATTTCAATCAAAAAAATAAATAAAAATAATATATTTTAAGAAATAAAACTTTGGTACATTTTTTCAAATAAAAATTATGCTTAACTTTTTAATAAATAGTAATAAATTTTAAAATCAATTTACAAACATCCCAGATATCTAAATAATAAGAATATTATTCTAATTTAATTTTAACAATCAAAACATTATCATTAGAATCTTTATCATTTTCTTCATTAATAGAATATAAATGTTCATAAGATTTTTGTGTTTCAAGTATTAATTTTTTTTTCATTTTTTTAGATTGTTTTTTTTCATAATTACAGAAAATTTTTTGTCGATAATCAATTTCTTTTTGTTCAAAATTATCATGATATTTATTATATACTTTATCTTCAATATTTTCTTCAATCTAATAATAAAAAAATATATAAAAAAATAATTAATTTACTTCATTAGAAAAATCATCAATTATAAAATAATTATCTTCAAGTTCATTATAATCAGGGATTTTTACATTAACAGGAATACTTTTTTCTTCTATTTTATAAGTATTAGAACAAAAATTAGATATATTATAAATATCATTTATATTTCTATTATTTGAATGTTTTTTATTTTGTTTTCCTTTTTTATGGATTTCTATAATTAAAAAAAGATTATTTTACTTTCTGAATTATGAGTTTTTTTTTTTCTTATTCTTTTATGAGATAATAACTTTTTTTTTTTAGGTTCTTTATTATGAAGAATATATAATATTTTATCAAAATCTAAAGTTGTATTTAATTCTTTTTTATTATTATGAATTAATTTTGTTTTATTTTGTGTCATTGAATTTTCCTTATTAACAATTTTTTTTATTATGATTTTATCTTTTTCGTAAAGATTTTTATTTTTATTTATTTCATTATATATTAAAAATATTTCTTTATTTGAATTTACTTTTTCATTTTCTTGTATTTGTTTTAATGGTATTTTTTCTATTTGATTATCTTTAGTTTCCCTTAGTATTAATGATAAATCCATTATTTTTTTATTCAATTTTGTTTTTTATAGATTTATTTTCAATACATATAATTTTTATAAATGTTAAATTAATTTAATCAAGTAAGTAAATAAATCTTTATTTATATTTAAAGATTATTTTTATGTATTTTTTTTGACACACGATTATTTTTCATTTTTATTTTTTTAGGATTTATGAATAAATTATTTTTTTATATTATATATATTTTTATTAAAAAAAATTATTAAATAAAAAATTACTATTATCCTTTATTTAAAAAAATATAACTCCAAAAATTAAACATACTATTGATTAAATAATATTTTTCAAATTATTAATAGATTAAAAAATATTTGATAAAACTAATTTAAATATAGTATATATATATTATAATAAAAAACAAAAAATAATATAAAAAAGAAATATTTTTATAAAAATTTCCAAATAATAAAAAAAAATTTAAAACAAAAAAATTCTTTTAATTAAATTTTTTTAATATATAAAAATTTAAAACATAAAAACTCAAATAAAATTTATTTAATAGACTCAGGCATTTGTTTAATATAATCATCAACAGTTTTAACTTTTAGTTTTTTTTCACTAACAGTAGGTTTTTTACTAATTTTATTTAATTCCTTAATAAGACCTTTTTGTTCTAAAATTAATCTATTTTCTTTATCATTTTCTTTTTGAAAATTAATATTTCTAATATTCTTATTACTAAATTCAGAAAACAAACCTCCTTTTCTTTGATAACCATTTTCTCTATTCATTAACATAAGAAAATTTTCATTAAAAGCTTCCCATTTATTATTCATTAAAGGAGGTCTATTTTTAACTTCTTCTTTATCCTTTATAGGATTATATTCGATTAAAGGTTTCCTATCAAAGAAAAAATATCTATCATTAATATTAAATTTTTCAGCTTCTGAAATTTTAAAATCATTCTTATTTCCAATATATGAACTTTTCATTGGTTCAATTTCACAATTTAAACTTTTTACTTTTTCTAAATCATGAATTGAGACATTTACACTTTTTGATATTGGTATTACATTTTCTTTTATAATATCTCTTTTATGAATAATATTTAATTTTGGTGTTAATTGATTTAATTTTTTTAATGTTTCTATATATAATCCTTTTTTTGGTTCATTTTCTTCTGTTAATGTATATTTATATTTTGGTATTTTTTCATCTTTTTCTTTTAAAACTCTTTCTCTTTTATTTTGCATTTCTATATCAAAATCACTTCTTATATATTTTAATATATCTGGATTTTGACTATATTCTCTTTTACTTTTTATAAAGTCTATAATTTTAATTTGTTTTCTATTAAAATTCATTTTTTTAAATTCTTCACTTCTATCTAATTTAATTACTTCATTTAAATATGGATTATTGTATCCATTTTTATTTTCTACCATTGTATCTAATTTAAATAAGTCTGGTAATTCATTATTGTAAAAATTTGATAGATTTTTTCTTGTTTTTTCTGGGATTTTTTGATGGTTAAAATTCACTTTTTCATATTTTGCTCTTGGTAATGGAAAATCTTCTGATATGTAGTTACTCATTAATAATTATTTTTTATTTATTTAATTTATAATAAAATAACTAATTAAAAATAATAATAATTCAATAATAAAAATATATTTTTTCCCAATTAAAGATAAAATTTTATCCTGAAATTACTTAAAAAAATATAATATTCTCTTTTAAAATTTAATAATAATTTTTCCATATTTAAACCTCAAAAAAAAACATTTTAAATTTAAAAAAAAGAAATAAAAAAACCTTCTAAAATAAAAAAATGGGCTATGAAACAATATTCAAAGGTAGTTTTTCCTTTAACAAACATCCATCTGAAAAATTAAAAAATTATATAAATTCCTTTTCAAAAACACGTCATATGAAAAGAGATCCAGAAAAAATAAAAAAAATAGATTCAAATTGGAAAGAAAATTGTTTTAATGGTAAATTAGGAAAAGAAGGTTCATATTATATAAAAGAAAAATATGAAGAAGATGATTCAATATTAAATTTCAATTCACCTCCGATAGAACAACCTGGATTATGGTGTGATTGGATTATTAATGAATGTGGTAATTTATGTTGGGATGGTATTGAAAAATTTTATAATTATGATATTTGGTTAGAATATTTAATAGAAAATTTTTTTAAAAATGAAAATTTAATTCTTAATGGGAAAGTAAGATTTGAAGGAGAAGATATTGAAGATAAAGGATTTTTAATTATTGAAAATAATATTGTTTATAAAGTTTATGATAATCAAAATTTTTAGTTAAAAATATAATTTTTTCTAATTAATTTTTTTATGAATTGTTTGAAATGAATTTTTTAATTTCATTTAATTTATTGTTGTATACAAAAACTTCTTCATTTTGATTTGATTTGATCCATTTTTGAACAGCTGTTAATTTTTGAATAATATTTGTATTTGAAGAAAATTTACTTTTCATATCATAAATATAATTTTCTAAATCACTTCTTGCTTTAATTTTTTCTAATTTAAGTTCATCATCTTTTCTAAATTTTTCAGCTGTCTCAATATATTTTTTAATTTCATCTTCAGTTAAATTTTCATTATCACATTTAATTTCTAAATTACCAGTAACTCCAGCTCCTCCAATTTCTTTTGCAGTAACATGTAAAATATTATTAAGATCTAATTCAAATGTAATATCACATTTAACTTCTCCTTTTTTAGCTATCCTAATACCATTAATTGAAAATGCACCAAGTAAATGATTTTCTTTTGCTATTTGTCTTTCACCTTGATAAACTTGAATATAAAACCCATCTTGATTATCTTCTGATGTTTGATATGTATTTGTTTTACTTGTTGGAATTGATGTATTTCTATTTATAAGAACTGACATCCTTTTATCTGCTGTTTCAATTCCCAAACTTAAAGGAGCAACATCAATTAAAACTAATCTTTCTAATCCTTCATCATCTTCTACATTATTAACAATTGCTGCTTGAACTGCAGCACCATATGCAACTGCTTCATCAGGATTAATAGTTTTATTTAATTCTTTTCCCCCAAACATTTTTCTTACAATTTCTTGTATTTTTGGTATTCTTGTTGAACCACCAACTAATACAATATCATTAATATCTTTTTCTTTTATGTTAGCATCATTTAATGCATCTTTAACAGGTTGAACACATTTTTGAAATAAATCATGACACATATCTTCAAATTGAGGTCTTGTAATATTAATATTAAAATCTTCACCTTCAGCTAAAGCAGCAACATCAATATTAGTTTGTTGAGTAGAAGATAAATCTCTTTTAGCTTTTTCACAAACAACTTTCAATCTCCTTAAAGCTTTTTGATTCTTACTAATATCAATATCACTTTGACTTTTAAATTCATCAATACAAAATTTTAATAAAGCATTATCAAAATCTTCACCACCTAAATGAGTATCACCTCTAGTAGATCTAACTTCAAATAATTGACCATCTAAGCTTAAAACAGAAACATCAAAAGTACCTCCTCCTAAATCAAAAACAAGAATATTTCTCTCAGTATTATTCTGACTATCTAATCCATAAGCAACAGCAGCAGCAGTTGGTTCATTTATTATTCTTAAAACATTCAATCCTGCTATTTTTCCAGCATCTTTAGTAGCTTGTCTTTGACCATCATTAAAATATGCTGGAACTGTTACTACAGCATCATTAACTTTATGTCCTAGATAATCTTCAGCATATTTTTTCATTTTTTCTAAAACCATTGCTGATATTTCTTCAGGTAAAAATGTTTTTTGTTCTTTTTTATATGTTACTTGAATTAATGGTCTATTTTTTTTTGGGTCTTTCACTACTTTAAATGGCCATGCTTTTATATCTTTTTGTACTTCTGGTTCATCAAAACGTCTTCCTATTAATCTTTTTGCATCATATATTGTGTTTTGGTAATTTCTAGTTATTTGATTTTTTGCTGATTGGCCTACTAATCTTTCATGATCAGTGAATGTTACTACTGATGGTGTTGTTCTTTCTCCTAAATCGTTTGGTATTATTTCTACTTTTGAATTTTTCCATACTGCTACACAAGAATATGTTGTTCCTAAATCTATTCCTATTGCTATGTCTTCTGACATTTTTTTTTAAATGAATTTTTTCTCTTTTTATTGAATATTTATTAATTTTGTTTGAAATTTTTATTTTTTTAACTATAGATTTGAATAATTATTTCATATATATATAAGAGGAATAGATTTAAGATTTAATTAATAAAAATTGGAATAGAGATTTATTTTATATTATTTATTTTTTGAAATTATTTTAAATTTAAACAAATATGATTAATTTAGAACAACAAGAAAAAGAATATTTAAAAATAGTCAAAGATATAAATGAATTTATTATAGATATAAAAAGAGGGAAAAATATGGAAGAATATTACTTAAGTTATTTAAGACAAGAAGTTGAGAAATTAACTCGTCAAATAAATTTAGGATTATTAAACGTAACATACTATGAAAAAATATATGAAACATTTGAATCATTAATTGATTTAAAAGAACAATTAAATTTAAAAGATAAAAAGCCAATTATTGAAATATTAAATGATTTAATAGAATTCCTTAAATACATAATAGAATATTTTATGTTTGAAGTAGAAAACAATTTCTTATTCAAACAAGAATATTAAAAATAAAATAAAATATTATATAGATAATTAAAAAGAATAATTATAAAATAAAAAAACAAAAAAAAAAAAAAAAAACAAAATAAAACACCAAATTTAATTCCTATATAAAAAAAATAAATATAAAAAAAAAACAACAATAAAAGAAGAAAATATTGATTATTAAAAATTAAAAAAAAAAAACCAATTTTTCTTCTTTTAATCCATCATATCCCCAAATTGTTCCATACTCCAAAACTGACTTCCTTCATCATTTTCATTTTTTTCACTTTCCTTCAAGCAACTATCAGCTCTTCCATAAATCCAAACCCCATCAAATTTATCTCCATTTAAAAAATAATAAACACCTCTTCCATTCATTAAATCACATTTCCATTCACCATCATATTTTTCTCCATTACTAAAAAGCATAATACCTTTCCCATCTCTTTTATCATTTTTCCAATCACCATTATAAACACCACCATCATTATAATAAAAAATACCTTTTCCATTTTTTTTTCCTTTTTTCCAAAAACCATCATATTTACTTCCACTAACATAATAAAAAGTTCCTTTTCCATTAATAAAACCATCTTTCCATTCACCATCATATTTATCTCCTCCTTCATAATACATAATTCCTTTTCCTTCTTTTAAATCATTTTTCCATTCACCATCATATTTTCCTCCAGTTTTTGAATAGAAAATTCCCTTTCCTGACATGTTACCATTTAACCAATCACCATCATAGCGAGATCCACTTTTATATATGAATGATCCTTTTCCATTTGGTGCTCCGTTAAACCAGTCACCATCGTATTTGTCACCTGTGTTAAAGTAGAATACTCCCTTTCCATGACGAATGTTATCATAGAATTCTCCTATGTATTTACCATTTGTGTAGGTACGGGATCCTGAGGTGAATAATTTCTCGTTGTACATTTTTTTTTTTTTTTTATTTTTTTTATTTTTTTTTTATGAATTTTATGTTATTTTTTTTTGATAGGGGTTTTAATTTTTTTTTTTTTTGGGGTTTTTAAGGAGGATTTTTTATTTTTTGGTTATAGGTTTATTTTGGGCTTTTTTTTAAAGGTTTTTATTGGTTTTTTTTATTTGAAAAAGGTTTTTTTAGGAATTTCATTTTTTTAATGTGTTTTTTTAAAATGGTATATTCTGTAATAAGAATTCATATTATGATATAATTAAATATATAAAAAAAAATAATTTTTTTTATAATTAAAATAAAAATTCTATTTATATATATGGATATCTAATATATAAACTAAATTTTTGTGTTACTACTATATAAAAAACATAACTTTATTTCTATAAGTTTTGAAATTTGATTTTTAGATTTTAACTCATTTATACAATTTAATTTTAATCAAAATCATTTTTCCTTTTTGCAGAGTTAAAAGTATTCATAGCTTTTTTAAAAACATTATTAGTTAAATATAAATCAAAGAGTAAAGTTTCACTAACAATAAATCGATAAAACCATTTAATTTTATCAATATATAAACTTCTTTTATCATTTTTTTTACAATATTTAGTAAAACTAAGGATAATATATTTAAATGTATTTAAATTTTTAGCAATTGTTTCATTAAGTCTAATATACATTAAAGTTCTCAAATGTTTAGAAGCAATTAATGTTGAATTACCAGAATTAATAATAGAAGAATTAATAAAATTATTTAAAGAAGGATTAGATTTTGAATTATTTGAAGAAGGAAAAATAGAAATACCAAATTTATTATTTCTAGAAACTCTTTTAGAATCATTATTATATTTTGAAGATTTTTGAGTTAAAAATTGATTTGATTTTGAAATATCATTCATATTAACAAATGAATTACAATCTATATTTTTTTTTTTTTTATCAATATTATCAACTAAAATTTTTTCAACATCATGAAAAGTTTTATAATTATTAATAGGAATATTAATAATAATAGCACAAGTCATAATAGCTTTAGTAATCCCACCAATATTTGCAATAACATCTTGAATTCTTTTATAATTTCTTTCATAAATTTCAACTTTATTCTGCATCCAAAAATGATAACAAGAAAAAATATCACTTAAAGTATAAAAATTTTTAATTTCATTTTGTTCAAATAAATATGAAGATTCAGATATAATTGTATCAAAAAAAAAACCATTATGTGTTTTAACTTTTAAAGGATGAAAATTTAAATTACCTTCTGAATAAACTCCTCTTGTAAATGAGAAATTAATAGTAAAAAATTTATGAATCATAGGATTTGTATAATTTGCAACATTAATTTCTTGATTTAAAATTCCAATAACAGAATCAATTTGATTATATAATAAAAAATCATTAATAAAATCAAAACTTTCACATTCATTATTATTTAAAATAGTATCATTTTGACAAATTTGTATAACAATCATATAATGAGTATGATTAGGATGTGATTGACCATGACTTATAATAGGATAAATAAATTCTTCATCATCAATATTAATAATTTTCTTATTTGTAGCATTATAAAAACCATTTATGCAATATTCCATTGAACTTTGTGTCATTGTATTAATTGCATTATAAATATCATTTAATTTATATTTATCAGATTTATTTTTACATGGACCATAAGTATAATGATCAATTAAACTTCTATTTCCAATATTATCATATATTGGTATAAACTTATTCATTATTCCAATTATTTGAAAAATTTTTGATTTATTTTCATTGTTTCCTCCTATAAAATTTATAAAATGAAACATTGATGATTCATTTATAGGGAAATGACCAACGTCATCTATTGTTTTATAATAATAATATGCTGTTGGATTTTTGTGGTCTATTAATTCTAAAGAGAAATATATTGAGGCTATTAAACAAAGTAATAATGAAAATGTTGTTAAAATTCCTGAAAATATTGATGGATGGGAATGATAATGATGGTAATGTAATGTTAATTGAGATGAAAGTCTATCTAATTGTTTCATAAACATTTTTTATAATTATTTATGTAAAATTATATTTTATTATAATATATAAGATTTAATTTAAAAATTTTTAAAGATATAAATAAATGGTATAAAATTTATTATATTTTTTTTTATTATTATATTTATTTTATTATATTTTATTTTTTTAAACTTGCGTCAATATTATCTCTAATTAATTTTTTTTCTTTAATATTTTTATTACTATTAGTATCAATAATATCATCTTTATTATTATTATTATAAATAACATTATCATTTAATTTTTTAATATTTGATTGTGCAATTTCTAATTTTTGATAACTTTTTCTTAATAAATCATCAATTTCAGGTTCAATATTATTTTTATTATCATTTTCTTTTTCATTTTCTTCACTTTCATTTTCACTTGATTCACTTTCTTCATTATCATTAATATTACTTTTTTTATTATCATCTTCACTTTCTTCTTCATCTTCAATAGATTCATCTAAACTATTTTTTCTTTTCATAATTTCATATCCTTGTTGTAATTCTTGTATTTTTTGAAAAAAATTAGATTTATATGGTTTTATTTTTGCAGTTTGAGGTCTTTTTAAAGCAACACTTTTTGATAAATTTTTATTATTATTATTTATTATTTTTTTTTCTTCTTTTTTATAAAGTGAAGTTGTCATATTTTTTTCTAATAAATCAAAATATTCTCTTTTCCAATTTTCTAATTCTTTTTTTAATTTTATAATTTCTTCATTTTTTAAATTTGAATTTATATTATTTTCATTTTCTAATTTTAATTTTTCAATAACATCTTCATATTCTTTATTTAATTGAATACTATTTTCTAATTCTAATTTCATATTTTCAATCTCAACATTTTTTTGTTCAATTTCACTTCTTTGTCTTTCAATTAATTCCATTAAATTTCTATTATGTTTTTGTAATTCTTGTATTTCTTTAGATGAATTATTTACAATTTGAGGAAGATTTTTTTTAATAATTGGATTATTATTTTTATTTTCATTTTCAATATGTGATTTATGAGGAATAAAATTTTGTTTTGTTATTATTGTATTACCAACTCTAAATTGAGTATGTGATATTTTTTCAAATTTATTATTATTATTATTACTATCTTCTTTTCTTTCTGATTGATTTTTATCATTAAAAAATCTTCTTGCTACATCTCTATCAACATCATCAACTTTTTCTGAGTCAAAAATTAATAAACTTGGTAATTTAAATATAAATAATTGTTTATATGCAAAAATTTCTGATAAAAATGGATTTTCTTTTATTTCTAATTCTTCTAATATTGTTAAATTTTTTAATGAATTTAATGTCTCATTTTCATCTGTTAATTTATTATTTGAGATATTTAATTTTTTTAATTCAATATTTTTTCTTAATGAATATATTGATGTTATTTTATTATTTTGTAAATATAATTCTTCTAAATTTGGTATTGATAAACAAAAATCTATATTTGTTATTTGATTATCATTTAATGTTATTATTTTTAAATTTTTAAAATATATTAAATCTTCAAATGATTTAATTAAATTAAATGATACATTTATATTATTAATTTGTGATATTTTTTCAAAATCAATTTCATATTTATTATTAAATATTAGTAATTTTTGATTTGATAAATCAATATAATCAATTTCATTTAATTTTTTATTTTTATTATTAATATTTGATAATATCATTTCCTCTGTTATTTTCTTTCCTTTTTTATCTTTTTTATTTTTATCACTTTCATGTTTTACAATATTTATTGATTGTAAGTTTCCTGAAAAAAAATTTATGTCTTTATTTTGAGTTGTCAATGATGATAAGACATTTATTTGAGAATATAATTTATCTAAATTCTCCAAAGTTTTATTACTTTTTGATTCGTTTTTTTCATTTTCCATTTTTAAATTTTTATTAAAATTATATATTACTTTAATAATATAAATTAAATTTATTTTTAATTTTTAGATTATGTTTCAAGAAAAAAAAAGAATTTTTACCTTAAATAAAAAATTATATTTAAAAAATATTTAATTTAATTTAAAAATATTTGAGACAATATCAATAAATTTATCTTTATAAGCATAACTTTTATTTTTTTTTATTTTTTTATTTTTTTTTATATCAATATAATTTCTTAAAGAATTTACTTCATAAGCTAAATAAAACATTTCTTCTTCACTGATTATTTTTTGATAATATTTTTCAATTATATAAATATAATTTACATGTTTATTTTTTCTAGATTTTTTTATACATTTACATGTATTAAAAAAAAACATAAGATAATCTTTAAAATTAAATTTTGTATTTTCATAAAATGAATTATAATTTTTAGTTTTCCTAAATTGAATATTTGAAGGACTATCAATAATAAAATTTACATTTTTAACATTTTTATCTTTATTTTTATTCTTATCATTTAAACCATTAAAAGAATTATTAGAATAAGGATTTAATTTTAAAAAAGATGCATTTAAAATATTTGAATTCTTATTATTTATAATATTTTTATTATTAATAATTTTCATAGAACTATGTTCATTATTAATAATATCATTATTAATAATATCATTATCATTATCAATAACATTAACAATAATTTCATTATTACGACTCATATAATTTTTTTTATTTGCAAAATGTGAATGACTACTAAATTGACTAATTCCTAAATTTTTACTAAAAGTAGAAAAATTATCAACTTTATTTTTTAATTTAATCAACTGTGTAGCTCTAATATTTTCATTAATATCAATATACTTTCTAATAATTAAATTAACATCTTTATAAGTAACATACTTAGCAAAAAATCGATTAATCCAAGTACCAAAAGTAATAACAATTTTAATAATACCTCCAGCATCAGCTAAAACATTTTCTAATCTTTTATAATATCTATCATAAATAATTGCTTTATTTTGCATCCAAAAATAAATACATCCTTTAATACCAACTCCAGTTTTCCATTCTTGTACTTCATTTTGTTCAAAAATATATGATGTTTCTTCATTTGCTTTATTACTTAAAAATATTTTATCATGTGTTTTTATTATTAAAGGTTGAAAATTTAAATGATTTGCAGTAAAACCATCAGAAAAACCACTTTTTAAATCATATAATGATGAAACAAATGGTACTTTATAATTTAAAACTTCAATTTCTTGATTTAATATATTTAATCCTATATTTGTATGTTCTGATATGTAATTATTTATTTCTTCCTCAGATTTACAATTGTTATTATTTAATGTTGAATTTATGCATCTTTGAAAAAAAATCGCATAATATGTTCTATTTGGATGTGATGTTCCATGTTTTAATATTGGATAATTGAAATTACTATCATTTATTGATAAAAATGTATTTGATGTTGAATTATAAAATTTTGTTACACATAATGATGAATTGTATAATTCATAATTCACTAAATTTATTATTTTTTCATTTTTTATTTTAATACCTTTACATGGTTTATATAACCAATGATCAAAATTTGTTCTATTTCCATTATCATTATATATATTTACATATTTATTTATTATTCCAATTACTTCAAAATAACCTTCTAAATTAATATTATCTAAAGGGGAAATATAAACAAAATGAAACATTGATGATTCATTTAAAGGAAATAAACCTGCATCATATATTACTCTATTATATGTATATGCATTTGGATTTTCTTTTAAAATAAAATCATTACTTAAATATATTGTTAAAATGAAACAAATTAAATATGTGATTATTGTTATTATTCCACTTGTTATACTTCTATGGGAACTGTAATTATTGAAATAAAATGTTAAAGGATATGATAGATAATCAAGTTTTTTTAAAAACATTTTTCTAATAAAATTAATTAAATAGAAAAATATTATTTTTATATTGATATGAAGCACTCTTTGATAAAAAAATATTATAAATTATATGTTATCATAATTTGATAAAATAAATTGATTATATATTAAAAATTGTATATTAAAAATTATGAATAAAGATTTAAAATTATATAATTGTATAATACACTCTATTTTGTTATAATATATTTTCATATAAATAATAAAAAATAAATTTCATAAATCAATTTACAAATATAAAAATAACATTTCAAAAAAATTATTAAAAAAAAAATTATAACAATTTAAAAAAAAAAAAAATAAAATAAAAAATCCAATTATAAATAATCCTAAAAAAAAAATAAAATTTATTAAAAAAACAAAAAAATGTCAAACCAAGATGAAGACATAGCAATAGGAATAGATTTAGGAACAACATATTCTTGTGTAGCAGTATGGAAAAATTCAAAAGTAGAAATAATACCAAACGATATGGGTGAAAGAACAACACCATCAGTAGTTTCCTTTACAAAAACAGAAAGATTAATAGGTCAAAGTGCAAAAAATCAAATAACTCGTAATTTCAAAAATACAATATATGATGCAAAAAGATTAATAGGAAGACGTTATGATGAAGATACAGTAAAAAAAGATATGAAACTTTGGCCTTTTAAAGTAGAAAAAGATAAATCAGGTGATAGACCAGTTATAGTAGTTGATTATTTAGGTGAAACAAAGAGATTTTATGCTGAGGAAATTTCAGCTATGATATTAGAAAAATTAAAAAAAAATGCAGAAGATTATTTAGGAAAAAAAATTACTGATGCTATAGTAACAGTTCCAGCATATTTTAATGATAGTCAAAGACAAGCTACTAAAGATGCTGGGAGAATTGCAGGATTGAATGTATTAAGAATGATTAATGAACCAACTGCTGCTGCTGTTGCTTATGGATTAGATAATAAGAGTGATAATGAAAATAATATTTTAATTTTTGATTTAGGAGGAGGTACTTTTGATGTTTCTGTTTTAAGTTTAGATGATACTTTATTTGAAGTTAGAGCTACTAGAGGTGATACTCATTTAGGTGGTGAAGATTTTGATAATAAACTAGTTGAACATTGTGTTAATGAATTTAAAAAATCTACTGATATTGATATTACTGGGAATCAAAAAGCTTTAAGGAGATTGAAAGTTGCTTGTGAAAAAGCTAAAAGAGATTTATCAGCTGCTCAACAAACTTCACTTGATATTGATGCTTTAGCTGAAGGTGAAGATTTTAATATTAATGTTACTAGACCTCAATTTGAAGATATGTGTAGTGAATTATTTCAAAAATGTATTCAACCAATAACAGATGCTTTAAAAGATGCAAATTTAACTATTAAAGATATTCATGAAGTTGTTTTAGTAGGAGGTTCAACAAGAATACCAAAAGTACAAGAAATAGTAAAAGAATATTTCAAAGGTAAAGAATTAAATAAATCAATAAATCCAGATGAAGCAGTAGCATATGGTGCAGCAATCCAAGCAGCAATAGTTAATAATGTAGAAGATGATGGTTTAGAAAAATTAATTTTATTAGATGTAGCACCATTAAGTTTAGGTGTAGAAGTAATAGGTGATAAAATGTCCTTTGTAATACCAAGAAATACAACAATACCAACAAAATCAACTAAAATATATCAAACTGTTCATGATAATCAATCAGCAATTACATTTCCAGTTTATCAAGGAGAAAGTGAATATTCAAAAAGAAATCATTTATTAGGAAAATTTACTTTAGAAAATATTAGAAAAGCTAAAGCAGGTGATGTTAAAGTTGAAGTAACATTTGAATTAGATATTAATTCTATTTTAAAAGTTACTGGAGTTGAAGTTGGTGGTAATAATGATAAAGGAGAAATTACTATTAGATGTGATAATGATAGATTAAGTGAAGAAGAAATTGAAAGATTAATTGCTAATGCTGAAAAATATAGAGAAGATGATAAAAAAAAATTAGGAAAAATTGAAGCTAGGACACAATTAGAAAATTATGTTTATAGTTTGAAAAGCAAAGCTAGTAATTTTGATGGAGACAAAAAAAATAATATTATTAAAAGATGTGATGAGGAGATTAATTGGATTAAAAAAAATCAAGAGGCAACTATTGATCAGTATAAATCTAGGAAGAGACAGATTGAAGATTTTTATCTTAAATTGTAGGTTTTTGAGATTTTAATTATTTGTTTTTAATATTAAAAAAATTTTTTATTTTTTTTAGTTTTTTTGATTTTGTTATTTATTTTAAAAATGAAAATTGTTAATATATTTTTTGAAATAATTATTATTTTATAATTTAATTATTTTAAAATATTAATTTATAAATTTTTAATTAAATTATTTAATTTTTTTTCCAAATTATATTATTTAAAAATTTAAATATATTATTTTTCATTTTTAAATGTTTTCAAAAATTAAAAAAAACCTTTTTTAAAATTTTTAAAATTATTTAAAATATATATAATAATTAATTCAAAAAATTCAAGGATTTAAAAATTTAAGCATCATTTCTTTATATTCATTATACTCAATTTGTCCATCTCCATTAATATCAATTTGATTAATAATTTTCTCCCAAGTTTTATTAGAAAACTTTGTTTGTAACCCAAGAATATTTTTAAAGTCTTGGCAAGAAATAACTTTTTTAATTCCAGTTTTATTAAATAAAGTAAAAGAAATTTTCAAATTTTCCTCATTTAATAATTTTTGTTTATTAATACAAGCTCTAACAAATTCTTCAAATTCCAAAAAACCAGTTTTTCCTTGATCAATATATTTCAAAACTTTCAAAACTTCTTTTTCATTAATATTCCCAATTTGTTTCAACTTATTAACAAATTCACTATGACTAATTTTCCCAATTCCTTTACTATCAACAAAAACAAAAAATTTTTTAATATTTTCTAAATCTTCCTTTTTAAGAATATGATGAACAATATAAGCAAGAGATGCTTGTTGAAAAAAAAAAATAGTATTTGTTTGAAAACTAATAATATTATTATAATATTCTTTAATATCATTTTTTGATATTAAAAACTTATATAAATATTTTTTAAACCAAACATGACTTAAACATTCAAAAGCAGAAAATCTTTTTTTTGAATCATACCTTAACATATTATTAATTAAATCAATAGCATCATTTGAAATATTATTCCATTCATTTTTCCTAAAATCCATTTTTCCTTCTTTAACCATTTGAATAATTTCCTTATCATTATCACCCCAAAAAGGTGGTTTCCCACTTAATAACATAAACATTATAACACCAATTGACCAAATATCACATTTTTCATTATAATTTCTATTTAAAACTTCTGGTGCAATATAATAAGGTGTTCCTACTTTTTTACTTAAATTCTTATGTTTTCTAAATGATCTCGCTGAGGAAAAATCACTTATTTTAATATTTAATAATTCAACATTTTCATTTTTTATTATAACATTATCAATAGATTCAATTAATATTGATTCTAATTTTAAATCTCTATGTAAAATATTATTATCATGACAATATTCAATTGAACTTAAAATTTGTTTTATTATATAACATACTGAATATTCATTTAAAGGTCCTTGTTGAATTTTTTCAAATAAATCACCTTCACTACAATATTCATTAATTAAATAAAAGCATTTTTCATCTTGATAAAATTCATATATTTTTAATATATTCATATGATCTAAAGTTCTTAAAATTGCAATTTCTTTCATAAAATTTTTTTCGTCTTCTTGTAAATCTATAAAAGCTTTTTTTATTACTGTCATTGAACGAATCATTCCTGAAAATTTATTTTTTACTCTTTTTGTCATTGAGGTTGTTCCATGTTGAATTGGTTCTAATATTTCATAATGGTCTTTTGGTTTTCCTATTGTTTCACTGAATAACATGTCACCTTTTATTTGTACTGTTTTTATGTCTAGAATGTCTTCTAATATGTTATCAAAGTCTATTTTTTTAGTTTTTGTTCTTTTTTAAAATTTTTTTTTTTTACTTTTTGGTTTTTGTTCTTGTTCTATTAATTTATCTTCTTTTTTTATTTGAGCACAACCCATTTTATTTTATTATTTTTTATTTTTAAATTAATATTTTTATTAAAGGAATTTAAAATATTTTTTTTTATTATTAAAAAATATTACAACTACATTTTTCTTCCATATCATTTTTATTCAATATATGTTTTTTATCACATATATTACACATTATTGCATTTCTTTTATTTTTATTATCTTTTTTATTTTTGTTTTTTTCATCTTTTTTACTTTTAGAAATAATATTTTCTTGAGTATCTAATCTTTGAGTATCTATTTCATTCATAGTTTCTTCATCTTGTTCTTCATTTTCATTTTTTTTTTCTTTTTCTTCTGAATTATTTAAAAGATATTTACTTAAATTAAAACAATCTAAACACATTATATGATCACCATCATAATATAAAATTCCTTTATAATTACCTTTTTCTGGTAAAATATGTATAATTTTATATTTTACTTTATTTTCAATTTTCTTTTCTCCATTTTCATTTTTAATAACTCTCATTTCTTTTTTACAATTCATACATAAAGTTAAAATATAATTTATCATTCTTTGTTTTGCTTCTTTTTTACAAATGTCATCATTATTATTTCTATGATTATTATTATTTTCATATTCTATAATTGCTTCAATTGGATCAAAATCTTTACTACAACAACACATAATTTTTTCAAATGTATTTTTTTCATATTGATTAATATATCTTAAATTTTTTGTTGCTTTATCTATTTTTTTATTTAAACAATTTTTACAATATCTACAACCACATTTTAAATGATATAATTTTTTATCTAAAGTAAATTGTGTATTACAATTGTTACAAAAAAATAACATTTTTAAATAAATTAAACCTAAAATATTATCTTCATATAATTCAATACATTCATCATCATCAAGATATAAATTATCTTCTAAATGAATTCTCCTTGAATAATACTCTAATCCATTAAATGAATCTTCTTCAAAATAATTTTTTCTTTTATTTATTATTTCTTTTATATATTGATTTAAACAATTTTCACAACAAATAAATTTTTTTTTTAGAAATAATATATGATTTGTTTCATTATCACACATTTTACATTTTTCTTTATCATCTAAAATATAAGTTAATTTCATTAATTTAAAATTACTTTTTTCTATTTCTTCTTTAATTATATTATTAATATTTTTATCATTATATAAAATAGTATATCCTGAAAAAAAATATCCAATATTAATAATAGGATAATCATCATCATTTTCAAATTCAAAATCAATCAATCCATTCTTAAATTTATAAATTAAACCATCAATATAAAATAATTTCATATTAATATTAAATAAATATTGCATTAAACATATAATTACAAATGAAGGATCAATTCCATATTCTTTTATAGTGTCAGGATTACATAATAAACCTTTTAAAATAGTATATTTTTCTTTTGGTTCTTTTTTTAAAATTTCTAAGATAATTGATATAAAATTAAATACTAATGTTTTTAAATATATTATCATTGCTTTATCAAACATTTGATTTTTTAGTTTATATACTTTTATTAATAAATCATATGCATTTTTTATTTTATCATTTTTTAAATAATTATGAATAATACTAAAAATATCTTTTATTAAAATATCATCAATCTCTTCATTTCTATATAAATCACAAAATTTTGGACTTAATATTTCTGAAATTAAAATTTCAAATTCATTAATATTTTTATTTGTAATATAACTTTCAAGTAAAGAAAACATAAATATTCTATAATAAGAATTTCCATCATTTAAACAATTTCTAAAATGAGAAAAATATTTATTTGTTTCTAAAATTAATTTATAACAGGGATATAAAGAATATTTATAAATAAAAAATTCATAATTTTGAAAATTACCAATTAAACAATTAAAATCATCTTCAAATTCATTATTATTTAAAATTTTTTTTTCTAAATCTTTATCAACTTTTGATAATAAATTTTCCATTAATGTATTATCATATATTGTTTTCATATCATCAATATGAGTCATATTTTTTATAAAATCATGATTTTTTTTAGTAAATAATATAAATTCATTTCCTAATTCAATTTTCCCTTCAAAAAATTTTTTATAAATAAAATGAGATTTTCTTTTATTTGATATAGTAATATCATCTTTATTAATAATTTTTTCTTCAAAATTATTAATTAATTCACTTAATTTCTTTTCTTTAATTTGTAAATGTGAAATATATTTATAATTTTTATTCTTTGAAATAGAATTTTTATTATTATTAATTTTATAACAATTATAAATAATATCATCTACTTTTTTTATTTCTTCTTCATCATATTGAGAAAATATTGCTTTATATTTATTTTTATTTTCTTCAAATTCTTTTTGTATATTTTTATTAATAGTATTATTATTTATTTCACTTATTTCTTCTTCTTCATCTGATTCTTTTATTTTATTATTTAAATTTTTATTACTTGATTTTAAATTTACATTTTTTTTTTTTGAAGTCGTGATCTCTTCTTCATTAATATCTTCAATATCAAATATTTCTTCAATATCATTATCTTTATTTTGTATTTTTTTCTTTTGATTAATATTTTCATCTTTAATTATTTTTTTTTCTTCTTTTTCTTTTTTTTCTTCTTTTTCTTTTTTTTCTTCTTTTTCTTCTTTTTCTTTTTTTTCTTTTTTTTCTTCTTTTTCTTCTTCTTTTTCTTCTTCTGATATTTGTTCTAATTCTAAAATTTCTGTTTCATTATTTTTATCTTTTTTTTCATTATGATTATCATTTATAATGAATTGATTTTTATTATTCTTATTGTTAAAAAAATTTTGACTTTGTTTTATTGGATTTTTATTTTCATTTTCTTTATTAATTATTATTTCTTTTTTTTCTTCTTCTTTTTTTTCTTTTTTTTTTTCTTCTTTTTTTTCTTTTTCTTTTTTTTCTTCTTCTTTTTTTTTATTCTCTCTTTCTTCTTTTTTTTTATATTCATTTTTTTCATTCCTTTCTTCATTTTCTTTTTCTTCTTCTTCTTCTTTTTCATTCTCTTTTTCTTCTTCTTCTTCTTCTTCTTCTTTTTCATTATCTTTTTCTTCTTTTTTTCTATTTTCATCTTCTTTTTTTCTTTTTTCATTTTCTTCTTTTTTTCTTTTTTCATCTTCTTCTTTTTTTCTTTTTTCATCTTCTTCTTTTTTTCTTTTTTCATCTTCTTCTTTTTGTTTCTCTCTTTTTAATATTTCAAATTTTTCTTTTTCAAGTTTTAAATTTTCTTCTTCTATTTTTTTCCTTCTTTCAAAGTCATCTTTTTCTTTTTTTAACTTTTCTAATAATTCTTTTTTTCTTTTTTCAAATTCTTTTTGTTCTCTTTTTAATCTTTCTTCTTCTTCTTTATTTTTTTTTTCTTTTATTTGAATTTCATCTTCTTTTTTTTGAATTTCTTTCAATTTTTCTAAATTCATTCTTTCTTTTTCTTTTTGTAATTTTTCAAGTTCTTTTTTTTTTTCATTTTCTAATCTTTTTTTTTCTTCATCTAATTTTTTTAGTTCTTCATTTTCATCATTTTCTTCATCTAATTCACTTATTTTAAAAAATGATTTTTTATTTTTACTTTTTAATCTATTATTATTATTTTCATTATTATTTAAAATATCATTATTATTTATATTTTTATTACTATTGTTATTTTTTATATTGTTATTATCATTATTATTATATGTATTTGAATAAGAAAAATGAATTTGATTAAATTTCATATTATCATCAATATTATTATTTGAATCTAAATTATTTAAATAAATTGTTTTTTGTAAAGACTGATTTTTATTATTATTATTTAAATTATCATTATTATTATTAAAATCTTCATTTTTCCTTTCTAAAATTGTATTTTTAAGATTTGTGCTATTTAAAATATCTATATTGTTTAAATTTGAGTTTAGATTATAATTATTTCTATGACTTAAACTTTTTTGATTGTAAATTAATGTTGATTTTGAATTTATATTATCAAATGTATCTATTATAATCTTTGATAAATTATGTATTTTGTTTTTTTGATTATTTAATTGAAATAATAGTGAATTAATTTGTTCATTTTCAATATTTTTATTTTCTTCTTTAAATTGTTTATTCTCTCTATTTCGTTTTAATTTTAAATTTAATGACTTCATTTTTAATATTAATAAAATAAAGAATAATAAATAATTATCTGATTAAAATATTTTAAAAAAATATTTCAATTTTATTATTAATAAAAATTAGATTATAATATTTTGTTAAACATATTAAGATTTATAATTATTCAAAAGCTTTTTATTTGTTAATGTTATATATTTATAATAATTCTTCTCTATAGAATTATTTTCTTTTCCAATATTTATATTACTATTAATAATTACTGATGGATTTTTTGAATAAGAAAGTGAATCATTATTTATCAAAAAATGATGAGTTTTATTTATAAAATTGTAATTTAATCCTTTTATATTTCCATAAAAAAAATTATTATTATCTTTATTGTTGATATTATTTAAATAATTATAATTAAATTTTGAAGGTTTATATGAATTCATATTTTTTAATGTATGTGTAAATAAAATATTATTATTATTATAATTATTAGAATAAGAAGTTAATTTTCTTTCAGATTCATTTTTATTTATATTTTTTAAGGAAGAAAAATTTGATTTTGAAAAATAAGTATTATTAGATTTATTATCAATACTTTGATGTCTTGTAAATATTGAATTTATAAGATTTTTTGTCTTTATATTATTATTATTATTATTATTTCTAGAATTAATTAAATTAGTATCTTTATATATAATTATTTTATTTCTTGGAGAATAATATTCAGGTTGTCTTAAAATTAAAGATGTATAATCTTTTTTAATTTCTTATTTTGAATTTCCTTTATTTATTTCTTCTTTTAATACATTATATTCAATATCATTTTTATAATTAATATTATAAATTTTTTCAAATATTTCACTCAAATAGTCTTTATCAAAATCTTTTTTTATAATTTCATTTATACTTTTTTCAAGAATATAAATTGCTATTAAACAACTATTAAATTTAATAGTATAAAACTTATTTATAATTTCATCTAAATAATCTCTTGATTTAATATAAATATTTTCTAAAATTTTTATATTATTTAAATTATTTAAATCCCCAATTTGTTCATTAACAATAATACCATGACAAAAGAAAAAAGTAATAAAATCATAAATAGTATAATAATTTAATTTATATTTCAATAATTTTAAAGCTAAAATTTCATAATATACAATTTCTTCTTTTGAAATATTTTGAAAATAAAAACTTGATATTTCAAAAGCTTTTTTATATGAAGATAATATTGGAATAAAAGGATCATTTTCACAATATTTTGAAGCAATTAATAAACAACTTAATGATAAGTTTTCATAATTTATTTTTTCATTTTTTATTATTTTTATTGATTCTTCATTTGAAAAAATAACATCTAAAAAATAAATTGATAAAAAAGAAGTTTGACTTCTAAAATTCATTTTTAAAGATGTTTTATATATTAAACTACATAATTTTTTTCTTTTTTCTAAATAACATTTATCAATTTTTTCAAAATTATTATTTTTATAATTATCAATTGTATTTTCATTCATATTTTTACATATTTCAATCGGAGATAATTCAATTTTATAATTATATTTATAATGTTTTAAACATTTAATATCTATAGAATAAATAACAGAGCATTCTTCACAAAAATTTTTATCAATATTATAATTTATTTTATGTTCTTTTAAAATATCATTAAAAATATTATAATTTTCATTCTCTTTAACAGTAATTTTATTTTCATTTTTTTCTGTTTTCATAATAAATTAATAAAATAATTAAAATTTGAAAAAAATAATTATTAAAAAAAAATTAGATTAAAATTCTTTGAAATAATTAGAATAAATCTAAAAATATAAATAAATGTCATATCATAGAAAAGGAAGTAATTCAAGTTTAGCAAGTACAAATTCTGCAATATCAGCAGTAATGAATACAAAAAATAATTGTATATATAAAAAAGAAATTTTAAGTGCTATTCAAAAAATACCAATTCAAATAAACAAAGATATAGTTAAGTCTTTTATAAAAAAAGATAATAATTTTTCAATAAGTGAAAAAAAAGATAGACCAATTAGAATAACTCCAATAAAAAATAGTATTTTAAATCAAAAAACAACTTCTTCAAAAAAAGATAAAAATTTAAATATAGAAGATGTTATTTATAGTCTTGAAGATTTATTTAAACAAATTAAAGATAAATTTTCAAATGGTAAAAATTGTGTTTATGAATGTAAAGAATGGATTGAAATATTAAATGATTATATTGAATTAATTTTAGATAAAATTGAAGCAAATGAATATATGCCTTTAATTTCTGTTTGTATTAATATTATTTTTGTTTCTGTTATTATTATTTGTAATTTATCTGAAAATGGGAAATATAATTTATTTAAATATGATACAAATAAAATTTTTGAAAATTGTAATTCATTAAATGAAATTATTTATAAAAGATGTAGAAATCAAAATGATATTGATTTAAAAATTAAAAGTAATGATATGACTAATTTATATAAAAGAATTACAAATTCACTTAATACAATATTTTCAAAATATGAACAATTTATTCCTTCAATTTCAAAAGATTTTGATAATTTAATGAAAAATATAAGAAGAATATCATTTATTGAATTATATAATTTTTATGTTGATTATATTAAATATCCTAAAAAAGTAAAAGAATTTCATTTAGATAATGATAATAAAAATAAAAATAATCAAATGTTTCAATCATATAAATCATTTACTAATCCAAATAAGAATAATCATTCAAAAGAAGTAAGAGGATTATCAGTTGATTATGTAAATCCAAATATAAATAAAAATCAATATAATCAAAATAAAATAAATTCATATAAAAAAATTAATTCAGATAATTTAACTAATCTTAATATTACAGATATAAATAATAATATAAATAATATAAATTCACTACCGACAAATAAATTAATAAGAGGATTTAGTCAAGATCATCATTTAAAAAATAATTTAACATTTACAAATTTTAATATTAATCCAACATTTCAATATCCATTTAATGGGAAAATATATAATACAATACAAGGAACATCATATAATAATAATGGAAATAATATAATGATATATGATAAAATGAATAATCAAAATGATAATAATATAAAATATATTCCAACTACTCCTCAAGTA
Organism: Isotricha sp. YL-2021a; assembly: GCA_023806865.1. Lineage (NCBI taxonomy): Eukaryota > Ciliophora > Litostomatea > Vestibuliferida > Isotrichidae > Isotricha > Isotricha sp. YL-2021a. The sequence goes on along the minus strand of JAJJLH010002234.1, from coordinate 3,679 downwards.
AATAATATTATTTATTCTTCAAATACACAAATTCCAAAAAATAAAATAAATTATTATGAATTAAATGATAATAAAAATTCTGAATTTAAATCAATGATTTCTTATAATTTTCCATCTAATAATAATAATAATACTAAATATTTAAATTCAAATACTTTTGATATAAAAACTATTAAAAATAATATTCTTAATAAATATTCTAAACCTATAACTTTACCAATTATACCTTATCCAAGAAATAAAGAATTTACTCTTTTAATTCATTTAGATGAAACTTTAATTTATACTTCAAAAAAAACAAATAGAATAATATTAAGAAATGGATTAATTGATTTTATAAAAACAATTAAACCATTTTATGAATTAATATCATTTACTTATGGTAATCAAAAATATTCAGATCAAATTATTAATTTAATTGAACGTAAAGAAAAATATTTTGATTATTGTTTATATAAAGAAAATGCAAGTTATTTAAATGAAAATTATTATAAAGATTTTAATAAATTAGGAAGAGATATAAGAAAAACTATTATTATTGATGATCAAGATAATAATTTAGGAAAAAATGAAAATGATAATACTATTTTAATTAAGTCTTTTAATGAAGAAAGTTATAAGAATCCTAAAGATTATATTTTAAATAATTTGTCTACTATTTTAATTTCTGTTGCTAAAAAAGAAAATGATGATGTTAGAAAATTTTTAAGAATGATTAAAAAAGAAATTGATGTTAAAGTTTCTGGGAATTAATATTATTATTTATTTATTTATTTTATTTTTTTGAATTTTAGATGTATTCTTTTTTTATTTATTAAATATATTAAAAGTAAGATGAAAAATGAGTAAAAAAATATTGTAAAGAGATTAAAAAAAATTTATTTTTATTTTTTATTCATTTGAATTAAAATTTTTTTATTTTTTTTATTTTTTATACTAAATAATTATTAATTTAAAAAGCTATTTTATTAACATATTTAAAAGTTAAATAAATTATTATTATTATTATTTCCTCCATTATTTCCAAACATATTATTATTCATATTTTGATTTGTATTATTATTCATTCCCATATTTAAAAAATTCATATTATTATTATTTGTATTTGTATTAAATTGATTTTGATTATTTGACATTCCAAAATCAAATAAATTATTAGTTTGATTAGTATTTTGTTTCATTACCATTCCAAAATCAAAATTCATTCCTATATTATTATTATTATTATTTTGATTTATATTATTTGAATTCATATTATTATTTCCCATCATTTGATTCATAAAATCATTTTGATTATTTTGTGTCTGCATATTTCCCATATTTATCATATTATTATTACTTTGATTCATTCCCATATTCATCATATTATTATTACCTTGATTCATTCCCATATTTATCATATTATTACCTTGATTCATTCCCATATTCATCATATTATTACCTTGATTCATATTATTATTAAACATATTCATATTGTTCATATTATTCATATTATTATTATTTTGAAATTGAGGATTCATTCCAGAATTTATATTTTGATTAGGATTATTATTAGTATTAGGATTAGGATTAGAAAAAATATCTAATAAATCATTAACAGTTCCTTTATTATTATTTCCTTGATTATTATTATTATTATTATTTCCAAACCCTTCTAAAATATCAAAATTTCCTTGATTATTATTATTATTATTTTGATTATTATTAAAAGATTGAGGTAAATTTCCTTTTTTTATATCTTCATACCTTATTAAAGTTTTTTTAATATCATCAGTAACACGAAGTGAAATTTCCATTAATTTTTCATCTTTTAACCTATCACCTTGTATAGTTTCAATTAATTGTTTTTCCCCACTTTTAATATCACTAATAATACCTCTTAATTCCCCAATATCAATATTCCCATTTTGTGAATTTTGTATAAAATTATTAACTTGATTCATAGCATTTATCATTTCATTTAATTTCAAAACTAATTTTTTATATTTTTTTTCAAAATCAGAAGGATCTAAATTATTATTTCCAATATTTTGATTTCTAATATTACTATTATAATTCTCATTATAATTCCCAATATTTCCAACATAATTTTGATAATTACTTTGATAATTTATTGGGAATTCAATACCATTATCTTTTAAATTTTTATAATAAGATGTAAAATTTGGAATAATATTATTATATTTTTCAAATCTTCTTCCCCATTTTTCAATTAAATATAAAATTTTATTTTGAACATCATTATCATCTCTTGTTTTTAAAATATTAATTAAATTAGTTAAAAAGTCTTTTGAAGAAACTTGAGTCCAAAGAGGCATTTTTCCATCATCAATTGAATAATCTAAAAAATCTAATGCTAATAATTGAACATCTTTATTCATATCTCTTACCTTTTTTTTCATATATGCACAATAGTGACGAGCTTCATCACTTCTTGTTAGTAATACTTCATTTGTTGCTTTCCATAATTCTGGGGAACCTCCTTTGTTTTGAAATATTGTTTCTAGTAAGGGAACTACTTTTGACATTTTTTTTTTTTGATATATATATATTTTTTATTTTTTTTTTTTGGATTATGTATTTTTTAAATTTGGTTTTTTTTATTTTTTTTAATTTTTTTCTTTTATTTTTTAAAGGAAGTAAAATATTAAAATTTTTTTTGATTTTTTTTAAGGTTTTTTTTTATATATCTTTTATTAAATAAAATATTCATTTTTTAAACATTAACACCTAAAGAAAGCATAAGAAAAAAAGAACCTAAACCTAAATAAATTGAAGCAAATAAAGCTAATAATAATTCTCTTGCAATTTTTCTTTCATTTCTTTTATATGTTACTACGTATAATGAAAACCAACATGTTATTATAAAACCTAATATAAAGAATATAACACTTAATTTATAATGATCAGCAACTTTAACTGGAAGTGAAAGCATAAATGGTAAATTTTTATTTTTTTGAATTTCCATTTTATATCAATTAATTAAATTGAATTAAAAAAATAAAAAAAATTTAATTTCATCATTAAACACTTTTTTTATAAAAATAATAAATTTATTATCAATTAATTATATAAAATAATATTAAAAATGTATCATTTTATAATAAAAAAAATGAATATAAATCAAAATATAAAAGTGGAATCAAATGAAAATAATAATATTATTAATCAAAAATGTATTTGTAGTCATGGATGTAATCATATTTTTAAATCAATAAAACAAAAATTACTTCATCATAATAAATTAGATAAATTTTGTCATTTTGAAAAAATTAATATTCTTATTTTATTGGAACAGTTTAATTTAAGTATAAATAAACTTATTCCAAATAAAAAAGAAAAAGAAAATTTTAAAGAGTATGTATTATTAATTAAAAAATATAATAATTTGAAAAGAAAAATAAGAGATAATGGGGAATTTGAAGCTATTGTAAATATAAAATAACAATTTAATTTTTTATAAGTTAGTAATTATAATTTGCTTTTATCTAATTATAATAAAATTTTAAATTTAATTATAAAAAAAAATTTGTGATTATTTATAATAAATATTATTATTTTGATATTATTTTAAATAGATATTACAAACCTTTTTTTTTAAATATTGATTAATTTTTATTATCTTTTATTTTAGCTTATTTTATTAATTAATTATATAATAATTGTTTAATTGATATTT